>CM022302.1:72616759-72746790 GCA_011799875.1 Thinopyrum elongatum | reverse complement strand
CAACAGTGTGACTGGCCACGTGTTCCTCTTTGCCGTCTGCTAGCGGACGGCAAAGAGGCTATATATCCTTGTTTTTATTTAAATCCCATTAATTAGACATGGTTCAAACACAGATATACATGCATACATATCCAACAGCATGTCCAACAACATATTTCATCCAATCCAACAACATAGTTCAACAAAAAGTCCAACATACCATATATACATAACCAGAAACAAGTTTCCAACAAATATCCATATAGACATACATATCCAAACAAGTTTTCATAAACAACAAGGAAGCACCACAAGAATAGTACACTACATGAATCCAAGCTTCTATGTAAAGCAAATCTGCAAATTGGAAAGATGAAAGGTAGAAGAGAAGAGAAGAAAGAAGAAGAAGAAGACTAGTTAGAAGAAGAAGAAGAAGAAGATTTTTTTCTTCTCTTTCTTTTTCTCCTCTCCTCTTCTTTATCTTTTCTTCTTCTAACTAAGGTAGGTAAAAATGTCATTTTATTGCTAAGCTAGGTAAAAATTGCTAAGTGTAGGTCATTTTAGAGCTAAGGTAGGTAAATAGGTCATTTTGAGCTTAGTAAAGCTTATTATGTCATTTTCGAGGAAAATAAGCTAAGTCTATATCATTTGGAGCTAACAAAGATTATCATGCCATTTTTTACCTAAAGTATGCTAAGATCGTCATAAATGAACTTGAATAAGCTAAGTATAGCTTTTTTTTCTAACTTAGGTAATTGTGCATTTATGGAGGAGGAAAATAAGCTAAGTACTTTATTTGTAAAGCAAAACACTAGAGAAAAACTTGGTCATTTTGGAGCTAACTAGCAAATTATGCCATTTTTAGTAAGTAAGAATATTATGCCATTTTTGACATAAGGAAGCAATTATAGTTCTTTATTGAGCTAACCCAGGTTACTAAGCATATTAGAGCTATTTAGCATTTTAGAGCTAACTTAGGTCATTTGGAGCTAAACTTAGGTTAAAATTGTTCATTTTGGAGCTATTAGGCTTATTATGTCATTTCGAGGAAAAATAAGCTAACTAAGCATATATATGAGGTTACAAGGACTGTTATGCCATTTCAAACCTAAGTAAGCTAATTATGCCATTTTTTACATAAGTAAGCTAAGTGTATGTCATTATTGAGCAAACCTAGGTAACTAAGCATATTAGAGATACTTAGCATATTAGAGCTAACTTAGGTCATTTCGGAGGAAACAAAGCTAAGTATAGATCATTTTGGAGCTAAGTAAGCTAATTATGTCATTTTGGAGGAAGTAAGCTAAGTCTAGGTCATTATGGTAAGCATTTTGGAGGAAATAAAGCTAAGTCTAGGTCTTTATGCATTTCGTAAGCAAAACACTAGAGAAAACCTTACCGTCCATCACGGAGGTGAAGGATCTTCACTCCTCCTTCTTCCTTCTCCTCATCATCCTGATGCGCTTAGAGCGGCGAGGGTAGTGGGATGTACTCTTTCTACCACAATTGGCATGGTCCTGTCGCCCAGCTGTGGGATCGCCGGCGCACCACCATCGCGAGGTCATTGTCAGGCACCACCACCATCACGAAGGCCATCTTCAGGCACCACCATCGCTAGGTCATCGCAGCCACCACCATCGCTTGCCCGTCGTCAGCCACCACCTACGGTAGGTTCATCAGCCACCACCATCGCTGGCCAATCGTCAGCCACCACCACGCGAGGTCATCCTCAGCCAGAATAGGGCACCTCTCATCCCTACTCTGTCCTCTTTTCCCCACTCCGTTCCGCCTCATCCTCTATGTGCTTTTGCTGTTAGCCAGAGTCGTTGCTGCTTTGCTGTTAGTAGAGTCGATTGCTGCGTTTTGCTGTAGCCTGAGTCGCTGGTGCTGCTCCCATTGCCTGACCAATGCAACAAAGTTTTTTAACTATCCGTGTGAGACAAAGCCAAATGGAGAGGAGAAGAAGCGGCAGAGCGTACTGGCATCGTCGTCGTCCTGATAGCGAGCGGCACATAGTCGTGTTGAACACCTTCACGGTTGAGCGTGGCGTTGCCGTCGTACTGAGGACAAGGAAGTACCCGTGCCGCAGGTCGTAGGCACGGATGAACTGCTCCAGCCACGGGACACAGGTACATGTGGTCATACCTGAACACCACCTCCACGTCCCACGCATGTGAGCCCGCTGCCAGCCTGTCGCAGCTTCCCATTTCTTTGGTCGATGCCGTCCAGCATCTTCATAAAAAGTGTCAAGGCAGCCTCTGCAGCGTGGTCAAGCAGGAATGGTAGCAAACAGCAGAGTTATGATAAAGAGATGGGTGAAGGGGAGATCTCTCCTTTTATATACCTGTCTCCGGAGGAATTCTCAAGTATGATCGTGAAGAACATCGAAACCTTCCAAGTAGCCACTCCGGTGTGGCAGAGCGCAGCCTGCAGGTGGCGGCCTCCCCCATCTCTTGATAAAGCAGCAGAAGAGACCAATTACTACCCTGTACAACATTATCATACAACATTCTAGCAGGCAAAAGTTTGAGCAGGAAGATATCAACATACACCAAGTTATTCATTTCACATTCAAAAAGCAATGCACTTTGTGGACATTATGATGGCAACAGCTAGAATATATCTACTATAAATGGACCATATCTTAAAACACAGCTAGAACCATATTTGATAAATGGACCATTGCATATCTACAGAAAAACTGGCCCTAATCCAATGACGATACTTGCTATTTAGGGTTCCATCGACAACGACCCCCTAACCCGCTATCCCCGGGTAAACTAAATAGCAACTACCATCGGTGCAAGTTACATGAGGCGGTCGGCGTTGAACACTAGTTCCACATCCACAAGTGAAGCCGGCGCCCGGCGGTCCCGCAACAATAGTTCTGATGGCCGATGACGGTCGAACACCTGGCGAATTTGTCTGGCAGCCTCTGCGATGAGGATTAAAGCCAAGTTTTGAAATTTCAAACAACCAAAACGACTTGAGTCAGTTGGGTGTTTCAAAGATTTCAAAACTTGCCTTTTAATCGATCGCAGAGGTGCCAGACAAATTCGCAATGGTGTTCGACACCATCGACGCGAGAACAGTGCTTTGGGACGGGACGTCGGCGTCACTTGTGGGACGTGGAGTGTATTCGACACGACGGGCCACACATGTACCTCGCACCGACGATACTTCGATATTTAGGGTTCCATCGACACCGAGGAACCAACGGGGAACGGGCGAAGGGAGAAAGGGACTCAGGTTTCATTAGGAGACGAGGTCAGAGGAGAACTATTGTAGGAGGGTAGGGTGGGTAGGGATAGGGTGGGCTGTCGGTGTAAGGGGTTGTCGTGTCGGGGCCCTCGATAGGGGCTTCGTGGAGGGGGGTGTGGGGGGGGAGGGAGGAGGGAGGGCGGCGAGGTGGTGGCGGGACTCTGGGGAATCACGAAGCGGGGGAGGGGTGGGAGGAGGGAGGGGGTAGGGTGGGGTCCGGGTGGGAGGGGGTGGGAGTGGGGAGGGGGGTGAGGGAGGTGGTGTACGGGGGGGGGAGGTGGGGTGGGAGGGAGGGGGGTAGGAGGTGGTGAGGGGGGAGGGGGAGGGGGGGGTGAGGGTGCGGGGGGGGTGTCGGGGCGGGGGGAGGCTGGGAGGTCGGGAGGGGGGGGGGGGTCAGGAGTAGGGGGACGTGGGGGAGCGGGGGGGGGGGGGGGAGGGGGAGGGGAGGGGGAGAGTGGAAGTGGGAGGGCGGGAGGAGGGGAGGAGGAGGAGGGGAGGAGGAGGAGGAAAGAGAAAAGGAGAGGGAGGAGGAGGAGCGAGGAGGAGGCATGAGAGATAGGAGGAGGAGGAGGGGGAGGAGGAGGTAGCGAACGGACGGGGATGAGTCTGGCATCCGGAGCGCTCTCTTTAGGAGCCCGCTCCCTGAGGCTTCGTCTTCCTTCGCTCCTACCTCTCTCCTCCTCCTCGTCTTCTTCTTCCTCTTCCCTTATTCTATCCTTTTTCTCTTCTTCTTCTTTTTTCAAACTAAAACTAATCTAAAACAAACTAACTAAATAAAACTAAAACTAAACTAATCTAAAATAAACTAAACTAAAAAATAAAACTAAACTAAAACTATAACTAAAACAGAAACTAAACTAAAAGAAAAAAAGAAAACTAATTAAACAAAAAAAGGGAGGAGCTCACCTGGTGGAGGGGGCGGGCGGAAAAGCTGCGGCGGCGCTGGAGGAGGCAGGAGACAAGGGGAGGGGGGAGGGCACGGACGGCCGCGGCGGACGGGGCGGAGACGGAGACGGCGACGGGGCGGGGACGGCAGGCGGTACGGGGAGGGACGGCCGGGCGCGCTGCCAAACGTGGAAGAGGCGGCGGGGCCGCAATGGAGGTCGGGGAGGGGGGGGGGCAGCGGGGCGGCGGCTACGCCGGAAGGGGTCAGCGGCAGCGGCGCAGGCGGTTGTGGGTGGGGGATGGCAACGGAGGGAGGGGGCGGGGGGCGGGGCGATGTGGAAGGGGCGGCGGGGGTGCGGTGGAGGTTGGGGGGCGCAGGGGAGGGGTGCGGGGCGGCGGGGCGGCCGGCTATGGCAGACGGGGTTGGCGGCGGCGGCGCGGGTGTGGGTGGGGAGGAATCAGAGAGTGGAGAGAAGAGAGGGGGGCGGGACGACCATTAACGTACCCGCCTCTTTGCCGTCAGCCAACGGTCGGCAAAGTTTCTTTGCCGTCGGCTTGCGGACGGCAAAGAGGTGGGGCCGGTGGGCTTGAGTTGGTTAAACAATAACTGGACCCACCAACCTCTTTGCCGTCTGCTAGCGAACGGCAAAGATTCTTTGTCGTCAGCCAGCGGACGGCAAAGAACAGGCTGATGGCAAAGACTTTGTTTGCCATCAGCCACATCTTTGCCGTCCGTTTTCTTGTGGCTGACGGCAAAGACCTTATTTGCCGTCAGCAAGCGGACGGCAAAGAATTAGCAGACGGCAAAGAAGTGGATTCCAGTAGTGCTCCTAGACATATCATCAATCTTTTTCAGCTTTTCTTCTATCGTAGCATTAAAAACCTTTTGAGTATTGATAAATTCTTTAATATTATTCTCAATATCAGAGGTGTTACTATTATTATTATAAGAAGGATTACCATAGGAATTACCACAATTATTAGAGGAATTACTAGGAAAAGGCCTAGGATTAAAATTACCTCTATAAGCATTGTTATTGAAATTGTTTCGAGAGATAAAATTCACATCTACGGCATCACTATTTTGCTCAATCAAGGTAGACAAAGGCACATCATTAAAATCAATAGGAGCACTTTATTAGCAACCAATTTCATAAGAGCATCAACTTTTTCACTCAAAGAAGAAATTTCTTCAACTGAATTAACTTTTTTACTAGTAGGAGCTCTTTCGGTATGCCATTGTGAATAATTTGCCATAATATTGTCTAGAAATTTAGTAGCTTCACCCAAAGTAAGTTCCATAAAAGTACCACCCACGGCGGAATCTAAAAGATTTCTAGAAATCCCGCATAAAAATTTTGTATGATCATCCAAAGATTTAAACCATGAGTAGGACAATTTCTTAGCATCAATTTCATTCTTTCCCAAGATTGTGCAACATGTTCATGCTCAAGTTGCTTAAAATTCATGATTTGCGTCCTAAGGGAAATAATTTTCGCGGGCGGAAAATACTTAGTAATAAAAGCATCTTTGCACTTATCCCAAGAATCAATACTATTGCGAGGCAAAGAAGAAAACCAAATTTTTGCACGATCTCGCAAAGAAAACGGGAATAATTTCAACTTCACAATATCATTGTCCACATCTTTTTTCTTTTGCATATCGCATAATTCCACTAATGTGTTAAGATGGGACGCATCATCCTCACTAGGAGTACCGGAAAATTGATCTTTCATAACAAGATTCAACAAAGTGGCATTAATATCACAAGACTCCGCACTAGTGGCGGGAGGAGCAATTGGAGTGCTAATAAAATCATTGTTGTTGGTATTGGATAAATCACACAACTTGGTGTTCTCTTGAGTCATCGTGACTACCCAACAAGATTGCACTCAAAAACAGATCTGATGAGAAAACGGCGAACGAAAAAGAGGGCGAATAAAACGGCAAATTTTTGTGAAGTGGGGGAGAGGAAAACGAGAGGCAAATGGAAAATAATGTAAATTGCAAGGAGATTAGATTTGTGATTAGGAACCTAGTAGATGTTGATGATGTCTCCCTGGCAACGGCGCCAAAAATTCCTTTTGATGTTTGCTTGAACTACGTCGGTATTTCCCCAAAGAGGAAGGGATGATGGAGCACAGCAACGGTAGGTATTTCCCTCAGTGATGAGACCAAGGTTATCGAACCAGTAGGAGAACCAAGCAACACTACGTAAATAGCACCTGCACACAGAGAACAAATAGTTGCAACCCGACGTGTTAAAGGGGTTGTCAATCCCTTTCGGGTAACGGCGCCAGAAATTGGCAAGTTGACGGGAGATAAATTGTAGTAGATTGGATAAATAGATCGCGAATAAAATAAAGTGCAGCAAAATACTTTTGGGTTTTTAGAAATATAGATCTGAAAATAAAAGTGGCAAATAAATAAAAAGGCAAATAGCAAAATAGATCTGAAAATATATGATGAGAAAATAGACCCGGGGGCCGTAGATTTCACTAGTGGCTTCTCTCGAGAAAAATAGCATACGGTGGGTAAACAAATTATTGTTGGGAAATTGATAGAACTTCAAATAATTATGACGATATCCAGGCAATGATCATTATATAGGCATCACGTCCAAGATTAGTAGACCGACTCCTGCCTGCATTTACTACTATTACTCCACACATCGACCGCTATCCAGCATGCATCTAGTGTATTAAGTTCATGGAGAAATGGAGTAATGCAATAAGAACGATGACATGATGTAGACAAGATCTATTTATGTAGAAATAGACCCCATCTTGTTATCCTTAATAGCAACGATACATACATGTTGGTTCCCCTTCTGTCACTGGGATCAAGCACCGTAAGATCGAACCCATCACAAAGCACCTCTTCCCATGGCAAGAAAAATCAATCTAGTTGGCCTAACTAAACCAAAGATTCGATGAAGAAATACGAGGCTATAAGTAATCATGCATATAAGAGATCAAAAGAGTCAAATAACTTTCATGGATAAAAACATAGATCTGATCATAAACTCAAAGTTCATCGGATCCCAACAAATACACCGCAAAAAGAATTACATCAAATAGATCTCCAAGAGACCATTGTATTGAGAATCAAAAGAGAGAGAGGAAGCCATCTAGCTACTACCTATGGACCCGTAGGTCTACAATGAACTACTCACGCATCATCGGAGAGGCACCAATGAGGATGATGAACCCCTCCGTGATGGTGTCTAGATTGGATCTGTGGTTTCTGGAACTTGCGGCGGCTGGAATTGATTTTCGTCAACTCCCCTAGGGTTTCTGGAATATTGGGGTATTTATAGAGCAAAGAGGTGGTGCAGGAGGCAGCCGAGGTGGGCACAACCCACCTGGGCGCGCCTGGGCCCCCAGGCGCGCCCTGGTGGGTTGTGCTCCCCTCGGAGCCCCTCTCAGGTACTTTCTTGGCCCAACTTGTGTCTTCTGGTCCAGAAAAAATCACCAAAAAGTTTCGCTGCGTTTGGACTCCGTTTGGTATTGATTTCCTGCGAAGTAAAAACAAGCAAAAAACAGCAACTGGCACCGGGCACTGGGCACTATGTCAATAGGTTAGTCCCAAAAAATGATATAAAGTTGCTATAAAATGATTGTAAAACATCCAAGAATGATAATATAATAGCATGGAACAATAAAAAATTATAGATACGTTGGAGACGTATCATAGCTCTTCCCTTCGTTGGGGACTTTTGCCATTTCTATCAAAGACCAAAGACATAGACTCCTCCTGAGATTGGAGAGCTCTTGTTACCCTTATTCTCATGATTCCTTGAGAAATTGCTCCTAATTCGTGCTCCACGACTAGATCGTGTTGTGTGGGTTAGAGTTCGTGGTTTCCCTTGCGGATTGCACCTATCTCGTGCTCCATGACTTGAGCGTGGTTGTGTGGGGTAGTATTGCGGGTTGTGGATCGGCGAATGTTCGGATTTCAAGCTTCGGTGAGCATCCTCCTTGTCGGGTCATAATCTCTTATTTTCCATTTTCCGGCTGCTTGCAGCTAGTTATCCCCATCCATTATTGATCCTACGCCGTGAAGATTGGACCTCCCCTTGAACACCCTCTTCTCTGAAGATGGTGTCGCATCAGTAGCACGTTAAGAGTAAGCAAGAAAGCATGTTGAGAGAACTTTTCGTGTGCTTCAAAAGTGCCTCGAGATTGATCGTGGTCCTACAGAGTATTGGAAGGCACATGCCTTCTGACAAATCATGACATGTTGCATCATCCTGCATAACATGATCATTGTGGATGAGAGGGGAATGCCAAAAATATTTTGGTATAGCCCTAATGGGGATCCTGTCGAGTCAGAACACGGTGTAAACCAGATCTAGAGAATGGATAGTGAGTTCAACGCACAATTAGGAAACCCACTATAAACGTCCGATGTCAAACGAATACTGTAACACCCCTAGTATCACACTACAGTGATCTCCCCCTAATGGTGGTCATGTTATCATGATCACTATGCCCTTCTGCCACTTATCCAAAATCAAAGCCAAGTTCAAATTTGAATTGCATGTCAAATATTTACTTCTTCTGTCATGCAAATAAAATAGTTCATCATTTGGCAAATAATCTTTAAATATTTGTCATGTTGAAACCAACCTCCTTTGGATTCCCAATTTGCCCCTGGAAATTAGTTAGTGGACCAGCAAGCATTTATCTAACCTTTTCAATTTCAAAAAAATGCTTAACATTTTCCTTTTACCTCCAAACTTTTTGTGGCAGAGCACAATATTCCCTAGTATTTGATTTGGCTAGGCACACATTTTTACTAAGTCATTTGATGGCTATTTTAATTGCAAAAGCCAGCTAATAAAACAAAATAGAAAAGAAAATAGAAAAAGCCTGGACCGACTGGGCCCTAGTGCACAGTGACTGGCCCAGCCGGCCACGCAGCACAGTCACCGTCCTCCTCGCCTCCGTGTCGGCGCGCCCGTGGCTGCGCGCGCATTCGCCACCGAGACGGCGACACGACGACGCCCACCGACAGCCGAGGGGATAAGGACCCCCCTTCGTTCACACCCCCTGGACGCCGCCCTCACTCTTCCCTCTCCCTCGCTCCCCATCGCCGTTGCTCTTACCTTCTTCTCTGGCCGAGCGCCATCGCCGCCGAGCACCGTGCTCCACCACGACCACCGGCGCCCGTTCCTCCCTCCGAGGTGTCCAGAAGGTCCGCCGGTGACCGCCTCGTCTTCTAGTGCTCCTTGCTGGAGCCGGGGAGCCCTGCTGGCATCATACGCCTTCGCCCCCATCTCCGGCAACCGTAGCTCGCCGCCGTTGATTCGCCGTCGCCTCTGCGCTCCTGTTCACCCAGAGGGCCTCCGTATGCCCGCTAGGTGAGCCGCCTACCTCCTCTGCCCTCTAGCTGCTCTAGGTTGCGCCGTAGCAGTAGCCACCGCCGTGGCCATACTCGCCGCCGCCGTTCACCTCGCCAGCACGACCACCGCTAACACAGACCGCGTCCGAGCTCATGGCCGTGCTCAGCGCACTCGTGCGAGTCCAACGCGCTAGATCTCGTCGCCTGCCGTGCTCTTTGTCACCGTTTGCGGAGATGGCCGAACTCCGGTGCCGCTTCTGCTCGTCGCCGACACCGTTCTGGTCGCCCCCGATGCCTCGCGCTAGCCCAGTTGGATGCGGTGCTGCACGCTCGTTTGAACGAGCCCAAAAACACACGATTTGGCCCTCTACAGAAGAATCCCGAGCCACTCCGGCGAGAGCGCCGCCGCGGGAGGCTCGCCGGCGTGATTCCGGCGTCGGCGCTGACCTGGCAGGCGTGTGGTCCACCCCTGTGAGACTGCCAGTGGGCCCCAGCGCCTCAGTTGACCGCGTTGACCACGGTCAACGCGGGGTCCTGTTCACCCCTGTCACTAACCAGTGGGCCCTCTCGTTTAGTTAATCTAATTACATAATTTTTAATTAAAACCTAATTAGATCAACCTAACTAGCCACTGACACCTGGGGCCCACCCCCCTAATTAGTCTGTTAGTTTAGTTTAACCCACTGTTAAACCCACAGAGGCTGACAGGTGCGTCCCTCCTGCCAGTTTGACCAGTCAGCAGCTCAGATGACTGCTGACGCAATGCTGACATCATGCTGACGTAGTAATTTCATTTCTGTTAATTTAAATAATTTCAGAAAATGTTTAAATCTTTGAAAATTCGTAGAAAATAATTCGTAGCTCGGATGGAAAAACTTTCTACATGAAAGTTGCTCAGAAAAATCCCATGAATCCAATTGTACTGTCTGTTTTCGTGTCGGGACCGTCTAAATAGGTGAACCGGTAATATTTTGCCCGTTTCCGGTAGATGAATAGTGCATACATACCGGTTAATAAATCCAACTTTAATCCTAAAATAACTAAAACGATTTAGACATGTCTTTAGGCAACCCTGCACTGCACGTTAGCATGATATGCTCTGTGTTGCATATGTTAGCTATGTATTTATTTGCTTCCTCCCCCTCTTCTCTCTCGTTAGACCCCGACACCGACGTAGTCCCCGAGGCCGACGCAGCTCCGGAGTTCGACTACACTGTTGCCGACCCTTCTCTTGCTGCAGAGCTTCCAGGCAAGCACCCCCCTTTGAACATAACGATATTGCCTATTCTTTCTCTCTTATGCTTGCATAAGAAATTGTTGCTGCTACTGCTTATCCTATTTCTGATGCATAGCCTGTTTTTGTAACTGTTGTTGATACCTACCTGCTTATCCTAAACTGCTTAGTAAAGGCTGGATAGAGACCCACCAGAGACCCCACTTTGTCCCAGTTGCCCCGCTAGATTATCAGATGACTCGATCAACGTGATCGACAACCAGGCCCCGGCACCGCACAACACCACTCTTAGTTGTACGCCACTGCAGCGTTACTATCGAGTGCCGAGGGTGATACCTCGTTTAGCACTTCTGATGTTAACTCTATAGAGTAGCTATTCGGTCGTGGTTATCGAGGGTGATTCCTCCTTCACCACTCCCGTTAACGACGCTGTCGTGCAACACCTCAAGTGTGAACCCAGCCGAGGGTGATTCCTCCGAGTTCACCTTGACGGATACATCGAGTAGGAATCCAACAAGGGTGATACCTCAGATTCCCCTGATGTTATGGACACACGGATACTTGGACTTTACAACTGTTACTTGGAAAGTCGGGTCGACCCTAAGGGGTACCCGAGCGAGCATAAGATGCGAGAGATGTGGAGGCGGGTTGACCTGGAGGGTGCCCGTGAGATAATTACGAGGCGTGGCCGGGCATTCTTAGCCCTTGCCGCAAGTCCTTGAGACGGGGCAACGGGGTCACATCGATCGTGAGTCTCTGATCATTACCACACACCCCCAATACACTAATGATTTGGATATTTGATCCGAGTGGGCCTTTGGCCCGATAGCACTAACCATCACGTAGGAACAGTTATGGGCACTCTGCGTTGTATGCATCAGCCGAAGCTTAATGGACGTCAGCGACTGAGCAGCGCGCGCCGGGTTGGACCGCGTTAAGCAACCGCCTTGATAGTGTGGGTTGCTAGGTCTGCTCACCGGCCGCCCACGCAACGTGCAGGAGCGCCCGGGGCGATGGCCCAAGACCCCTGGGTGCATAGGTTTAGTCCGGCGTGCTGACCTCTCTGTTAAGCCTAGGTCGGGTTGCGGCGTATCATTTGGCCGAGGCCGGGCATGACCCAGAAAAGTGTGTCCGACCGGAGTTAATCGAGCGTGGTGGGTAAGTTGGTGCACCCCTGCAGGGAAGAAAACATCTATGCATAGCCGGATCCTCGGTAACGGACGCTCGGAGTTGTATCCCGATCGATACAACTAGAACTGGATACTTGTGATGAGAAATGGATAGTATGGCTCTGGGATTGCTTTCTCGAAGGGAGTCAAGAAAGGATCTCTGGCCGAGGTAGATACTTAATGCTACTACTACTTTATAATGTGCTAATCTACACTCTTCTAATGCTGCAAGACCGCTGAAGATGCTAGTCTTCGACAGGACTAGGCCTTCCCTCTATTCTGGCATTTCTGCAGCCCAGTCCACATATACAGCCTTTCTTTGATAATGTTGCATGTGTAGTGTAGATCCATGCTTGCTGAGTACTTCGGATGAGTACTCACGGTTGCTTTGCTTCCTCTTTTTTCCCATATCCGTTTGATGCAACCAGATGACGGAGCCCCGGAGCCAGCTGCCCCCGCCGACGACTACTACTACCACCCCGAGGGTGGTTACTACTTCGAGTTGGCCGACGACCCGGAGTAGGTTCGGAGGGTCCCAGGCAGGAGGCCTGCGCCTTTTCAATTGTAGCTTTTGTTTTGCACCACCTTCTTAAAGGCTTATCTGTTTCTCTTTTATATATGTACTCAGATATCTAACGCTTCCGCTGATGCTTGTTGACATCAAGCTTATGTATTCGAGCCCTCGAGGCCCTGGCTTGTAATATAATGCTTGTATGCCTTTAATTATGTTTTAGAGTTGTGTTGTGATTCCTTCAAGTGAGTCCTTAGGCTTGATCGTGTGCATTTGCGTGTATGATTAGTGCATGATTAAGCCGGGGGCGTCACAAATACTATGGGGCGAAAACCTAGAGCAACACCCAAAAAAAACTAGCCCCGTTACAGAACATGGACCAACGGCAAAATAATCCAGTTCTAAGCCTAACCCGTAGCACAACAGACAAGCAACATCCAATGCTGCAAAATGAAGACACCCTCCAACACCAGTAGAACCTAGAAAATAGCGCACAATCTGAAGGAAATATGCCCTAGAGGCAATAATAAAGTTGTTATTTTATATTTCCTTATTCATGATAAAAGGTTTATTATTCATGCTAGAATTGTATTGATCTGAAACTTAAATACATGTGTGAATACATAAACAAATATTGTGTCCCTAGTAAGCCTCTACTAGACTAGCTCGTTGATCAAAGATGGTTAAGGTTTTCTGACCATAGACATGTGTTGTCATTTGATATCGGGATCACATCATTAGGAGAATGATGTGATGGACAAGACCCATCCATTAGCTTAGCATATGATCATTCAGTTTGTGACATCCCCAACCTCACACCACAGTGACCACCCTCTGATCATGCCAAGTCATCATTATTATGCCATAAGAAAAACCATTAAGAAATATTTCTACCTCAAGTTAAAATTTTAAAATCAAGTCAGATATTTATTTTGCCAAAACTAAATAGTTCTTAATTCTGCAAATAATCCATAAGCCCTTATAAAATTGAAAACAACATTTTTTGAACTATAAAAATGCCCCTAGTCTATTTCTACAGTATCAATTCAGCCATTTAATCACTTTCCTATTTATGAAAAATTCAAATGATTTCAAAACACTCCCAAACCTTTTGAGACAGTAAGGAATAATGCATAATAATTATAGAGACAACTGGTACATTTTACAAAGCTATTTATGGAGCCAAGAGAAAATGTAAACCGAATCTATAAATAGAAAACAGAAAACAAAACAGAAAATAGAGAAAAAGAAAAAGGGGCAAAGGCCTACTGTGCACTTGGGCTGCAAGTGCACAGTAGCCAGCCCAGCCCATCTCGCAGGTCATCCCCTTCCTCTCTCCTCGTGTCGACGCCGGAGCCACCCCGATCGCCGATGCGCCAGGCGTCGCCCATCTGCGGCTCCCTCCGGCGGATAAATGTGACGACCCCGGCTTAATCGTGCACTAACCATACACGCAAATGCGCACGATCAAGCCTAAGGACTCACTTGAAGATATCACAACACAACTCTAAAACATAAATAAAGTCATACAAGCTTTATATTACAAGCCAGGGCCTCGAGGGCTCGAATACATAGCTCGATGGCATACAAGCGTCAGCGGAAGCATCAGATATCTGAGTACAGATATATTACAGAGAGAGAGATAGGCCTTCACAGAGGCGGGGTAAAATAAAATACAACGATCGAAAGGCGTTGGCCTCCTGTCCTGGACCCTCCGATCCTACTCCTGGTCGTCAGTCGGCTCCTCGTAGTAGTAGTACTCGCCAGGCGGGTAGTAGTACTGGTCGTCGGCTGGGGCGTCTGGCTCAGGGGCTCCGTCGTCTGGTGGCATCAAATGGAATATGGGGGAAAAAGAAAGTAAAGCAAACGTGAGTACTCATCCGAAGTACTCAGCAAGCAAGGATCTACACTACATATGCAACATTTTCAAAGGAATGGTTGTATATGTGGACTGGGCTGCAGAAATGCCAGAATAGAGGGGGAAGCCTAGTCCTATCGAAGACTAGCATATTCAACAATCTTCGACAGTCTTGCAGCATCAGGAGAGAGCAGATGAACATAATGTAAAGTAGTAGTAGTAGTAGTATCATCAACCTCGACCTGGGATCCTTTCTCGACTCCCTGCGAGAAAGCAATCCCAGAGCCGTACTATTCAGTTCTCATCACATGTTCTAGTTGTACCGATCGGGATACAACTCCGAGTGTCCGTTACCGTAGAATAGGCTATCGATAGAAGTTTCTTCCCTGCAGGGGTGCACCAACTTACCCACCACGCTCGCTTAACTCTGGCCGGACACACTTTACTGGGTCATGCCCGGCCTCGGCTAAGCAACACGCCGCAACCCGACCAAATACTTAACAGAGAGGTCAGCATGCCGGACTAACCTATGCCCCCAGGGGTCTTGGGCCATCGCCCCGGGAACTCCTGCACGTTACGTGCACCGCCGGTGAGCAGACCTAGCAACCCCTTATACAAGCGCGGTTGCGTTCCCAGTCCAACCCAGCGTGTGCCGCATCAGTCGCTGACGTCCATTAAGCTTCGGCTGAAGTGTACGACGCAGAACGCCCATACTATGCCCACGTGATGGTTAGTGCTATCAGGCCAGAGGCCCCTCGGATCAAATATCCAAACCGTAGTGGATTAGGAGCGCGCGGAAACGAGCAGAGACTCACGATCGATGTGACCCCGTCGCCCCGTCTCGAGGACTTGCGGCAAGGGCTAAGAATGCCCGGCCACGCCTCGTAGTTATCTCGCGGGCACCATCCAGGTCAACCCGACTCCACATCACTTCGCATTAAGCTCGCGCGGGTACCCCTCAGGGCCGACCCGTCTTTAGTAACACGATTCTTAGTGCAAGTCAAATCAACAACAGTATCTGTGTGTCTGACACCAGGGGAATCCTGAGGAATCACCCTCGATGGAACCCCACCTGATGTTAAAGTCAAGGTGAACGAACGAGGAATCACCCTCGAGGTCCACACTTGAGGAGTTGTGCGACGATGTCGTTATCGGGGGTGGTGTAGGAGGAATCACCCTCGCTTACCACGACCGAGTAACCAACCTACAAGGTTAACATCAGAAGTGCTGACGAGGTATCACCCTCGGCACTCGACGGTAACCCAGCAGTGTCGGCAACTAAGGGGAAGTGATGTCCGGTGCCAGGGTCTAGTCTTCAATCCCGATGTTCGGGTCTTCTGAAATCCAGCAGGGTGGTCGGGATCAAGTGGGGGTCTCTGTCGTGTCTCTACCCAGCCTATACTAATCAGTCTAGGATAACCAGAAAGGTAGCAAGGCAAGGTACAATAATCAGGCTATGCAGCAGATATAGGAAACAGTAGCAGAAGCAGTTCTAATGCAAGCATAAGAGAGAAGAGAATAGGCGATATAGGCATGCTCAAAATGGGGGTGCTTGCCTGTTTGCTCTGGGGCAAGGGCAAGGTCGTCGGTGGTGTCGTCGGGGACGTAGCCGTACTCCTGAGCTGCGTCTGCCTCGGGAGCTACGTCAGCCTCGGGGTCTACCGAGAGAGAAGAGGGGGAAGAAACAGGTAAACATAATGCAAACAAATGCAATACGGTGCGTGTGACGCTATGATGCAGTGCAGGGTTGCCTAAATATGTATCTAAGTCATTTTAGTTATTTTTAGAATTAACCGGGGATTTATTAACCGGTGTGTGTGTGTGCACTATTCATCTACTGGAATAGGGCTCGGAGTTACGAGTTCTTCTACTTAGGAGGTTCCGGCAAGGAAACAGACGGCACGATCAAACTCGTCTCGTCGTTCTGAGCAACTTTCATGTTTTAACTTTTTCGATCTGAGCTACGGTTTAAAAGTTATTAATTTTCAAAGTTTTAAACTATTTTCTGAAATTTCTGGAATTTCTGGATTTAATTAATTATTAAATTCGAATTATAGCAGTGAAATACTTTTATTACATAGACTCAGCCAGCCACAGTCAATGACATGTGGGGCCAGTCAACTGCTGACTCAGCAGTCAACATTGACCAGGTCAAAGGGTGAACAGTGATGGTAGGGCCCAGGTGTCATTGACACAGAGGTTAATTAACCTATTTAATTGAGTTTAATTAGTGGTGGGGCCCCACTATCAGTGTCACAGGGAAATAATTAGAGTTAATTAAGCGCTACAGTACATGGGTCCCATATGTCAACGTCACACGTATTAACTGAAGGGTTATTTGTGGTGGGGCCCGCTGTCGGTGGCTATTAGGGTCTGTGGGTTAGTACTAATTAGGGGTTAGGCCCTAATCTCACCAGCTGACCGGGGCCCAGCTACAGCGACCCGGGCCGGTTGACTCGGTCGCGCGCGCGCCGGCGACGAGCGCCTGGGACGACGGCGACGAGCGGGATCCATCCTCCGGCGTCCAAATCACCCGCGGAAGGAGGCGTTCGAACGAGTGTGAAGTGGGGCGTCCAGTGGTGGTAGTAGTTCGACCCGAGGTGGCCAGATTCAGCGCCGGCGACAAGGTCCGCGGCAACCGGAGCTCGGGCAGGGGTGAACCCGTGGCCATGGAGCACGGTAGGCGGCGCTGGGGGTGACATTCGTCTCCTGGGGGCGCGCTGAGCACAGCGCGGGGCTCGGACGCGAGCTGCGCGTGCGGTGGCCGTGGTGGTGAGGTAAATGACGGCTACGAGCTTCGTCTATGGCGGGGCGAGCGAGGCGGCGTAGAGAGGGGGGAGGGGAGAACGGGAGCTCACCCTGAGAGCGCACGGGGGCTCGTTGGGAGCTTAGTAGCTGCAGCGCGCTCGAGGTCGACGGAGAAGGTGCCGCGCCAACGAGGAAGAAGAAGGTGATGCGGCAGCGCTGGGGTGCCTCCCCAGCTCGCGCGTGTGGTCGGGGCGAAGGTTCGGTCGAAGGCGAGGCTTCTGGCGAGCTCTCAAGCGGCGTGGAGCACGGTGGCTGCGACAGGACGCGGTGGCCGGCGACGGACGCGTAGGGTGTGGCGGATCTGGAGAAGGCGAAGAGCGCAGGGAGGGAGAGGGGAAGTGGTTGGGGACGTCCAGGGGCTCGAGGTCGTCGACCTTATCCCCTCCCGTCGACCCTGGGGATGCACGCGTCGAGGAACGGCTGGCGACGTCGGCTCGGCCACAGCCATGGCGACACGAGCAGAAGAGGACGAAATAGCAGATGAGGATGGGCTGGGCCTCGACTACAGTGACAGGTAAGTGGCCTTTTGGCCTTTTCTTTTTATTTTTGTTTTTCTTTTTGTTTAGCAGAGAGAGAGAAATGGAATTCTTTGAGCAACTAATTCACTTAGGAAAAATATGGAAGATGTCCCAATAAATCCCTGGTGATTTTAAACAGTGCCACAAAAAGTTCCAGGGCACTTGGAAATGTTTAAGCATTTTTAGAAAAAGGAGAGACCATTTAAAATGCTGCGGGTCCAGATAATAAATTCCTAGGGGCAAAATTGGGAATTTCAAAAATGTTGGTTTTAACATGAAAAATATCTAGAGAACATTTTCCATATGATGAACTATTTTAATTGCATGACAGAAGAAACAATATTTGACATGCAATTTGAATTTGAAATTGGCTGTGATTTTGGACAAGTGGCAGATTAGCAAAGTGATCATGAGGACATGGCCACAATTAGGGGAAGATTGCTGTAGTATGATTCTGGGGATGTTACAAATCTCCTCCACTACAAGAAATCGCGTCCCGAGATTTAAGTAGGGAAGTAAAGAGTAACCTTGGGAGAGCTGACCTTTGCAAGGTCGATTAACTGATGGACAATTTCAAAGAACGCGTCAGAAGGATCTCTCGAGCTGGAACTTAAGGTAACATCGAGAGCAAAGTTTGATGGTACGATAAGAAGAAGTGAATGGACATTCGATCGATACCTGAACGAAATGTGAACAGGGGTCCAGGGTATCGAGGGTAGATCACCTCTCGAGGGGTGACTCGGGATAACACACATAGTCAAGGGCAGAGGATGCTTCAGAATCAAGGATGCTACAGGAGAGTCACGTTCCGATCCTGTGGAACTGTGGAGGGGTGTCGATCAAAGTAGGGAGAATGGTGACATCTTACCGGTCATGACAACAAGGTATGTCAGAGAATAGTCTGTCAGTTATGTCGGTAACAACATCGGTACCAAGGGCGAGAGACAAAGAGAACCATTTTCCTGCTCGTTGAACGAGGCGGACCAATAGGCAAAGTTCTCGTCCATCGGTGGTTACCGGAATGTCTTCGACGTTAGTAACAGGGTCTCACTGACAGGATTGTAGACCGATATGTTTTCATAAGCAGAGAATTATTTCTGCTTATATCATGTAGATCACAGGAAGGTTAAACAAAACAATGGAAAGGAAAATGTGTTTTCACACAAGTATTGGGAGTAAACTCTGGCCTAGGAAAAGCGGAACAGGACATACATGATGGGATAGCAAGTTCCAAATCATTTAGATAGAGGAGCGAAGGAAGAATCATGATATTACCCATAAAACGGTGTGTGGATAATGGATCAAGACACATTTGGCAATGTGCTTCCAATGTTCATGCTGGGGTTCGGAATAACACAGCCATGCTTCGAGGCAGCAATGATATGGTGTCAAGTAAAGATTGGGTTTGAAGATCTCAAGATATACCGAGAAACAATTAGAAGGGTATCTCGGGACATAGGGGATAACCAAACACAACCAGGTTTGTGTTGGTCGAATGTCAAGGATGTCATCAATGATATCTCAAATCATCGAGGGGCAGGGATGGTATTTTGCATTATGAATTCAAGTGATAATCTGAAAGAAAACAAAATATTGATGATGATCACGACAATTTTTGTCGAGAGGCTTTATGAAGATGCCATCGAACAGTGACGACATCAACTGAAAGGAATGATGAAGCGAAAGGTTATTGGAACCACGGATATGACACAAGCTCGAAGTCAAGCTTGTTGCTCGAGGTGAAATGATAAGATGAGGAGGATCGACGTAAGCTTCGCTCATCGTCGGAAGTTGTTCTCCGGGAAGAAGAACCAGGTAGCACAGTTAAAATTTAGCACGGTATAGATATAGCCGATCAGGCTAGAAATGATGTGATAGGGTACTAAACTTCCCAGTAGCAAGTACTAGGGGTAATACCGGAAGGTAAGTCAGAGTAGAGGTTGGATGGGGAAAATGATTTGTAGAGGATAAGTATTTTAACTTATCCGGAAAATGAAATCAAGGAGGACATATGGTCGGAACCATGTTTGAAAAGGATCAATTCTTAGATACAAGATGAACTTGTACCAGGGGAATAATTATTTTTATGAGCAGCTTCCATGATAAGTTCTACATCGGGTCCATGGACATGAACACAAAGGTTCAAGGTCGACCCCCACTTCTTCAACGCACAACCTTTCATTCACTTCTCGTTTTCGAAGAAATTGTAGTGCTGAAGATTTATCTGGTGAAGCACCAGAAGAGTATGACTCACAAAAGTTTCTGCGTTCTCGCAGATGGCAGAAGCATAGATACAACCCATCGGGACATTTTACGAATTTATACAACCATCAATCAAAGCAAGGGATGTGAATTCGAAAGCAGAGTATCGAAGTCAAAGAGGATGATACCATTTACCGAAGGCATCATGTATCAGAGAGGGAACTGTCAAGGTTATGGAAGAGGGAGGACACTATCAAATAATAACCCACCAAAGGAACTGGCAGGCCGCAAAGGATGTGATTGTGAGTACCGGCACTCAACCAAAAGAAGGAAACAGGTAACGGGAACAGATTATAGAAACATCAGAATAATCCAACGCTGAAGTACAGAGGAGTAATGGTTCAAAGGAAGAGTCAGGAGTAAAAGTTCTGATCAAAAGATGAGTAGGTTGAATAGGGCTAGATGGACAACTTTAGTGTTCCGTCTTGCAGTGATCTCCATCAATGGTTACGTGACATGTCCTGGTCAGTAGTCAGTCCCAAGTCAATATGGAGAAGGAATGTACTACCTCTCCGTGCCATGCAAGCTGCGCGGATATACAGACGGCAAGAAGTAGAGAATGCTTCAGTGCCAAAGGCAATGTCAACGAGGAAGGAACCGATAAGGTTCTTAGAATAGAAAAGAATCGGTTGGATAATTGTCCATAAAAAGGAATCAAGAGATCCGCGAGAACTAACGGGGTAAGGTTTTAACAACTGGTTCCACCTGAAAGTCCTCCGAGAAAAGACGGGAGGCAAGCACATCGAATTAGGGAAGCACTTGAACAACCCAAGTATAAAATTCAGTGGGTTCATGATTTTCCAAAGCCAGGAGTGACAATTAGTTCACCTGGGCAGAGGGACAAGTGATTTATACATGCTTAGTTGGACAATGAACCAATACTTGATTGGCCGAGAACCAGCTCATGTCCGGAATGGTGACTGAGCCGGAAGGATGAATTCTAGGAATCAACTGATGATGGCGAATATTCGCAGCATATTGGTTCAGGGGATTCAAAATGGTAATTGGTAAAGGATGTTGACGGGGATTACTAGACATATGGAATTAACCATAAGGCAAGCAGGCAAGAATTTCAAGAGCAATAGGCTGCAGAGGATTATCGGGAGATTAAATAGCAATCAAATGTGTTCTGGAAAGCATTTGAACAACTGGGGATGAACGGACCCCGTGTAAGCATGAGGATTTATTCGTAGGTGTGTTCAGGCAGAAAGGAATTGCAAGGCAGTAGGTTCAGAGAATTCTCTAAATGTCGGATAGTATCTCGATATGTCGGATGAAACCCGAGAGTAACTGAAATGAATATATGAACGACGAGTGTAAGTAGTTATCCTTCGGAGTTTATCGGTGGTCAGGAAGTGCAAAGCAGTGGCACAGGGTCTCGGTTAACGTCGAGGAGTATCTTCGGAGTCTTCTGATGAAGTAGTCGACCATCTGTGGTGAAGGGGCTCTCCGGGAGGAAGTGGTTATGGGAACCTAAGTGTCGGCGTTAATAAAAATTTAACCCGAATAGAAGAGAGATCAGAGTCCCAGAGTAAAGGTCAAGGAGTAAAAGATCCTAATACCACCCAATTGGCGAAGTGGGGCCATAAGCCACACAGCCAAGTTAGTAAAACATTTTTAGACCACTAGACTCAACTTCGGCCAAGGAGTTGGAAAGGGGGGTTCCTAGAGGCAGTCGGCTCTGATACCAACCTGTGACGACCCCGGCTTAATCGTGCACTAACCATACACGCAAATGCGCACGATCAAGCCTAAGGACTCACTTGAAGATATCACAACACAACTCTAAAACATAAATAAAGTCATACAAGCTTTATATTACAAGCCAGGGCCTCGAGGGCTCGAATACATAGCTCGATGGCATACAAGCGTCAGCGGAAGCATCAGATATCTGAGTACAGATATATTACAGAGAGAGAGAGATAGGCCTTCACAGAGGCGGGGTAAAATAAAATACTACGATCGAAAGGCGTAGGCCTCCTGCCCTGGACCCTCCGATCCTACTCCTGGTCGTCAGTCGGCTCCTCGTAGTAGTAGTACTCGCCTGGCGGGTAGTAGTACTGGTCGTCGGCTGGGGCGTCTGGCTCAGGGGCTCCGTCGTCTGGTGGCATCAAATGGAATATGGGGGAAAAAGAAAGTAAAGCAAACGTGAGTACTCATCCGAAGTACTCAGCAAGCAAGGATCTACACTACATATGCAACATTTTCAAAGGAATGGTTGTATATGTGGACTGGGCTGCAGAAATGCCAGAATAGAGGGGGAAGCCTAGTCCTATCGAAGACTAGCATATTCAACAATCTTCGACAGTCTTGCAGCATCTGGAGAGAGCAGATGAACATAATGTAAAGTAGTAGTAGTAGTATAATCAACCTCGACCTGAGATCCTTTCTCGACTCCCTGCGAGAAAGCAATCCCAGAGCCGTACTATTCAGTTCTCATCACATGTTCTAGTTGTACCGATCGGGATACAACTCCGAGTGTCCGTTACCGTAGGACAGGCTATCGATAGAAGTTTCTTCCCTGCAGGGGTGCACCAACTTACCCACCACGCTCGCTTAACTCCGGCCGGACACACTTTACTGGGTCATGCCCGGCCTCGGCTAAGCAACACGCCGCAACCCGACCAATACTTAACAGAGACGTCAGCACGCCGGACTAACCTATGCCCCCAGGGGTCTTGGGCCATCGCCCCGGGAACTCCTGCACGTTACGTGCACCGCCGGTGAGCAGACCTAGCAACCCCTTATACAAGCGCGGTTGCGTTCCCAGTCCAACCCAGTGTGTGCCGCATCAGTCGCTGACGTCCATTAAGCTTCGGCTGAAGTGTACGACGCAGAACGCCCATACTATGCCCACGTGATGGTTAGTGCTATCAGGCCAGAGGCCCCTTGGATCAAATATCCAAACCGTAGTGGATTAGGAGCGCGCGGAAACGAGCAGAGACTCACGATCGATGTGACCCCGTTGCCCCATCTCGAGGACTTGCGGCAAGGGCTAAGAATGCCCGGCCACGCCTCGTAGTTATCTCGCGGGCACCATCCAGGTCAACCCGACTCCACATCACTTCGCATTAAGCTCGCGCGGGTACCCCTCAGGGCCGACCCGTCTTTAGTAACACGATTCTTAGTGCAAGTCAAATCAACAACAGTATCTGTGTGTCTGACACCAGGGGAATCCTGAGGAATCACCCTCGATGGAACCCCACCTGATGTTAAAGTCAAGGTGAACGAAGGAGGAATCACCCTCGAGGTCCACACTTGAGGAGTTGCGCGACGATGTCGTTATCGGGGGTGGTGTAGGAGGAATCACCCTC
Source organism: Thinopyrum elongatum (assembly GCA_011799875.1). Taxonomy (NCBI): domain Eukaryota; kingdom Viridiplantae; phylum Streptophyta; class Magnoliopsida; order Poales; family Poaceae; genus Thinopyrum; species Thinopyrum elongatum. The sequence goes on along the minus strand of CM022302.1, from coordinate 72,723,645 downwards.
GCTTACCACGACCGAGTAACCAACCTACAAGGTTAACATCAGAAGTGCTGACGAGGTATCACCCTCGGCACTCGACGGTAACCCAGCAGTGTTGGCAACTAAGGGGAAGTGATGTGCGGTGCCAGGGTCTAGTCTTCAATCCCGATGTTTGGGTCTTCTGAAATCCAGCAGGGCAGTCAGGATCAAGTGGGGGTCTCTGTCGTGTCTCTACCCAGCCTATACTAATCAGTCTAGGATAACCAGAAAGGTAGCAAGGCAAGGTACAATAATCAGGCTATGCAGCAGATATAGGAAAAAAGTAGCAGAAGCAGTTCTAATGCAAGCATAAGAGAGAAGATAATAGGCGATATAGGCATGCTCAAAATGGGGGTGCTTGCCTGTTTGCTCTGGGGCAAGGGCAAGGTCGTCGGTGGTGTCGTCGGGGACGTAGCCGTACTCCTGAGCTGCGTCTGCCTCGAGAGCTACGTCAGCGTCGGGGTCTACCGAGAGAGAAGAGGGGGAAGAAACAGGTAAACATAATGCAAACAAATGCAATACGGTGCGTGTGACGCTATGATGCAGTGCAGGGTTGCCTAAATATGCATCTAAGTCATTTTAGTTATTTTTAGAATTAACCGGGGATTTATTAACCGGTGTGTGTGCACTATTCATCTGATAGAATCGGGCTCGGAGTTACGAGTTCTTCTACTTAGGAGGTTCCGGCAAGGAAACAGACGGCACGATTAGACTCGTTCGTCGTTCTGAGCAACTTTCATGTTTTAACTTTTTCGATCTGAGCTACGGTTTAAAAGTTATTAATTTTCAAAGTTTTAAACTATTTTCTGAAATTTCTGGATTTAATTAATTATTAAATTCGAATTATAGCAGTGAAATACTTTTATTACATAGACTCAGCCAGCCACAATCAATGACATGTGGGGCCAGTCAACTGCTGACTCAGCAGTCAACATTGACCAGGTCAAAGGGTGAACAGTGATGGTAGGGCCCAGGTGTCATTGACACAGAGGTTAATTAACCTATTTAATTGAGTTTAATTAGTGGTGGGGCCCCACTATCAGTGTCACAGGGAAATAATTAGAGTTAATTAAGCGCTACAGTACATGGGTCCCACATGTCAACGTCACACGTATTAACTGAAGGGTTATTTGTGGTGGGGCCCGCTGTCGGTGGCTATTAGGGTCTGTGGGTTAGTACTAATTAGGGGTTAGGCCCTAATCTCACCAGCTGACGGCCGGGGCCCAGCTACAGCGACCCGGGCCGGTTGACTCGGTCGCGCGCGTGCCGGCGACGAGCGCCTGGGAAGGCGGCGACGAGCGGGATCCGTCCTCCGGCGTCCAAATCGCGCGCGGAAGGAGGCTTCGAACGAGTGCGAAGTGGGGCGTCTAGTGGTGGTAGTAGTTCGACCCGAGGTGGCCAGATTCGGCGCCGGCGACGAGGTCCACGGCAGCCGGAGCTCGGGCAGGGGTGAACCCGAGGCCACGGAGCACGGTAGGCGGCGCTGGGGGTGACGTTCGTCTCCTGGGGGCGCGCGGGGCTCGGACGCGAGCTGCGCGTGCGGTGGCCGCGGTGGTGAGGTAAATGACGGCGACGAGCTTCGTCCATGGCGAGGCGAGCGAGGCGGCGCAGAGGGGGGGAGGGGAGAACGGGAGCTCACCCTGAGAGCGCACGGGGGCTCATTGGGAGCTTAGTAGCTGCAGCGCGCGCGAGGTCGACGGAGAAGGTGCCGCGCCGACGAGGAAGAAGAAGGTGACGCGGCGGCGCTGTGCCTCTCCAGCTCGCACGCGTGGTCGGGGCGAAGGTTCGGTCGAAGGCGAGGCTTCTGGCGAGCTCTCAAGCGGCGTGGAGCACGGTGGCTGCGACAGGACGCGGTGGCCGGCGACGGACACGTCGGGTGTGGCGGATCTGGAGAAGGCGAAGAGCGCGGGGAGGGAGAGGGGAAGTGATTGGGGACGTCCAGGGGCTCGAGGTCGTCGACCTTATCCCCTCCCGTCGACCCTGGGGATGCACGCGTCGAGGAACGGCTGGCGACGTCGGCTCGGCCACAGCCATGGCGACACGAGCAGAAGAGGACGAAACAACAGATGAGGATGGGCTGGGCCTCGACTACAGTGACAGGTAAGTGGCCTTTTGGCCTTTTCTTTTTATTTCTGTTTTTCTTTTTGTTTAGCAGAGAGAGAGAAATGGAATTCTTTGAGCAACTAATTCACTTAGGAAAAATATGGAAGATGTCCCAATAAATCCCTAGTGATTTTAAACAGTGCCACAAAAAGTTCCAGGGCACTTGGAAATGTTTAAGCATTTTTAGAAAAAGGAGAGACCATTTAAAATGCTGCGGGTCCAGATAATAAATTCCCAGGGGCAAAATTGGGAATTTCAAAAATGTTGGTTTTAACATGAAAAATATCTAGAGAATATTTTCCATATGATGAACTATTTTAATTGCATGACAGAAGAAACAATATTTGACATGCAATTTGAATTTGAAATTGGCTGTGATTTTGGACAAGTGGCAGATTAGCAAAGTGATCATGAGGACATGGCCACAATTAGGGGAAGATTGCTGTAGTGTGATTCTGGGGATGTTACAATAAAGACGACCCCGAGCTTCCCCGCGCCCCCTCGAACCCTAGAACCGTCTACTCGCCCCCTCGTCCCCCCTCTCTCACGGAACCGGCAGCGCCCGAGCGCAGCTGTCGCCGACGCTACTCGTCTCCGCGGCCACCGTGTCTCCCTTGCCTCTCCGACCAGCTCATCTGCACCGCCATCATCTTCTCCTTCTTCCTCGACCACGCGTACAAGCCCGAGGCCATGGCGTTGGCCGAATCGAGCCGACGATCGACGCGGATTGCCGGAGCACCGCAGCTCCGTTCGTCGTCTTCTCTGCGCTACAAGGCTATCACCAAGCCTTCTTGTGATCCCTCGGTAAGCGCCCGTCCTTCCCCTCTCTCCCCGCACTCCTTCTCTTCCCCTAGCCGTGCTTCCCTCGACGACCGAGCTCGTCGGTGCCGTTCTACTCCGCCGTCGCGGCCACCGCATGCGCCACCCTCGCCCGAGCAGCGCGCCGAGCTCCTGGAGCTCCCAGCAGCCGAATCCACGCACGTCCGCAGACCTGCGGCGCCCGTAGCACCGTTTTTGCCCGAACCCAAACTCCGGCCGCCGCGTTCGTACTTGCCGCCATCGATCTATTTCCCCTCAGCCGCTTTTGTCCATCCGGTTGGAAGCGCGCGACCCCCCTCGTTTAAACGAGCCGCCCCGCGCCCGATTTGGTCGCCTGTGGGCGGATCCCGAACGTCACCGTCGTCTCGGGTGGTCGCCGCCGGCGCGCCGCCGCGTTTTAAACGCCGACGTGGCCTGTCCGGTGGGGCCGCCTGAGTCGCTGACCGATGGGCCCCGCATCACGGTTGACCCGTTGACCGCGGTCAGCGCCGCTGACATGGCGGTCACTGTCACTGACCAGTGGGTCCCTACCGTTTAGATTAGGTTAATTAACCGCTTTTAATCAAAACATAATTAGATTAGTTAATTAGCCACTAACATGCCGAGCCCACTAGCTAACTAACTCTGTTTAGGTTGAAAATAACTCTGTTTAAACCACTGTCTATGACATGTGGGTCCCGCAGGTCAGGTTTGACCTGGACCAGCAGGTTTGACTCGCTGATGTCATAGTGACGTCAGGCTGACGCAGTATCTCTTTTTCTGATAATTTAGATAATTCCAGAAAATGATTTAAATATTTAGAAAATCATATAAAATAAACCGTAGCTCAGATGGAAAAACTTTATATATGAAAGTTGCTCAGAACGACGAGATGAATCAGAATATGCTCTCTGTTTATCTGTCACATGCCTCTAACTACCTGAACATGTAACCTTCCCCTCTGGTTCATCTGTCTGACAGATGCCCAGAGCCGGGAAAATATCCCAGATATTTTCCCGCTTAATCTACGACGTGTATCACTGCGTTAGGTCACCCCTAACACCGCGTAGTGCCATGTCTTGTTTTGTGATTACTTTCGTTGCCGTGTATTTATTTGTTTCTTCTCCCCCTTTCTCTTGATAGACCCCGAGACCGACGATGACCCGATGATCGTCTACCTCGTCGAAGATCAGTTGGTGTTTGCAAAGCAACCATGCAAGCACCCCCCTTTTGAGCATTCCGATATCGCCCACTCTCTTCCCTCTTATGCTTGCATTAGAAGTTACTACTGCTGTTGTTGTCCTATTTCTGCTGCATAGCCTGTTTATTGTAACCTGCTATTGTTACCTACCTGCTTATCCTAAACTGTTTAGTATAGGTTGGGTAAAGACCCAGCAGAGACCCCACTTTATCCCGACTGCCCCGCTGGATCATCAGAAGACCCGATCAATGGGATCGAAGACCAGGCCCCGGCACCGCACATCACTTTCCCCTTAGATGCTCGACACTACTTGGTTACTATCAAGTGTCGAGGGTGATACCTCGTCAGCACTTCTGATGATAACCTTGTAGGTTAGTTAATCGGACGTGGTCAGCGAGGGTGATTCCTCCTACACCACCCCCGATAACGACATCATCGTGCAACTGCTCAAGTGTGGACCTCGAGGGTGATGCCTCTTTAGTTCACCTTGATGTTTACATCAGGTGGGAGTCCAACGAGGGTGATGCCTCAGATTCCTTCTTGATATGGTAGCCACACGGATGCCTTTACATTATTGTTGACATTGTTTAAACTGGATAAAGACGGGTCGGCCCTGAGGGGTACCCGCACGAGATTATGAAGAGAGTGATATGGAGTCGGGTGGACCTGGACGGTGCCCGAGTAATGAATACAAGGCGTGGCCAGGCATTCTTAGCCCTTGCCGCAAGTCCTCGAGACGGGGCGACGGGCTCACATCTTTCGTGAGTCCCTGCTCGTTACCGCACTACCAACACACTAACGGTTTGGATATTTGATCCGAGGGGCCTCTGGCCTGATAGCACTAACCATCACGTGGGCATAGTATGGGTGTTCTGCATCATATACTTCAGCCGAAGCTTAATGGACGTTAGCGACTGAGTGGCGCGCGCCGAGTTGGACTGGTTACGCAACTGCGCTTGTATTAAGGGGTTGCTAAGTCTGCTCTCGGCTGCCTGCCGCAACGTACAGGAGTTCCCGGGGCGATGGCCCAAGACCCCTGGGGGCATAGGTTTAGTCCGGCGTGCTGACCTCTCTGTTAAGTATTTGGTCGGGTTGCGGCGTATCATTTGGCCGAGGCCGGGCATGACCCAGTAAAGTGTGTCCGGCCGGAGTTAATCGAGCGTGGTGGGTAAGTTGGTGCACCCCTGCAGGGAAGAACTAATCTATCGATAGCCTGTCCTACGGTAACGGACACTCGGAGTTGTATCCCGATTGGTACAACTATAACTGGTGACTTGAGATGATACTGGATAGTATGGCTCTGGGATTGCTTTCTCGCAGGGAGTCGAGGAAGGATCTCTGGGCGAGGTTGATGACATTACTACTACTTTACATTATGTTAATCTGCACTCTTCTAATGCTGCAAGACCGATGACGAGGCTTGCAGATGCTAGTCTTCGATAGGACTAGGCCTTCCTCTCTATTCTGGCATTTCTGCAGCCCAGTCCACATATACAGCCCTCCTTTGAAAATGTTGCATATGTAGTGTAGATCCTTGCTTGCTGAGTACTTCGGATGAGTACTCACGTTTGCTTTTCTTTCTTTTTCTCCCCATATCCAATTGTCGCCGCCAGATGACGGAGCCCCTGAGATAGCTGCCCCCGTCAACGACTACGGCTACTACTTCTACCCTCCCAGCGAGTACTACTACGAGGAGCCAATAGACGACTAGGAGTAGGATTCGGAGGGTCCTAGGCAGGAGGGCTACGCCTTTCGATCGTAGTATTTTATTTTGCCCCGCCTTTCTAAAGGCCTATCTATAATTCTGCTATATCTGTACCCAGATATCTGATGCTTCCACTGACACTTGTATGCCATCGAGCTATGTATTCGAGCCCTCGAGGCCCTGGCTTGTAATATAAACTTGTATGACTTTATTTATGTTTTAGAGTTGTGTTGTGATATCTTCAAGTGAGTCCTTAAGCTTGATCGTGTGCATTTGCGTGTATGGTTAGTGCACGATTAAGCCGGGGTCGTCACACAGTTTATTGCTATTGCTTTCTTAATGTCAAATACATATTCCTTTGACTATGAGATCATGCAACTCCCGGATACTGGAGGAATACCTTGTGTGCTATCAAACGTCACAACGTAACTGGGTGATCATAAAGATGCTCTACAGGTATCTCCGAAGGTGTTTATTGAGTTGGCATGGATCGAGATTAGGATTTGTCACTCCGTGTATCGGAGAGGTATCTCTGGGCCCTCTTGGTAATACACATCACAAGAAGCTTGCAAGCAAAGTGACTAAGGAGTTAGTTACGAGATGATGTATTACGGAACGAGTAAAGAGACTTGCCAGTAAAGAGATTGAACTAGGTATGAAGATACCGACGATCGAATCTCGGGCAAGTAACATACTGACAGACAAAGAGAATTACGTATGTTGTCATAAGGTTCGACCGATAAAGATATTCGTCGAATATGTAGGAACCAATATGGGCATCCAGGTTCCGCTATTGGTTATTGAGCGGAGAGGTGTCTCGGTCATGTCTACATCATTCTTGAACCCGTAGGGTCTGCACGCTTAACGTTCGTTGACTATATAGTATTGTATGAGTTATGTGAGTTGATGACCGAATGTTGTTCAGAGTCCCGGATGAGATCACGGATGATTGCTCGTATCCGCGTCAGTATTTCCCCGAAGAGGAAGGGATGATGCAGTACAGCTTCGGTAGGTATTTCCCTCAGTTTTGAAACCAAGGTTATCGAACCAGTAGGAGAACCAAGCAACACTATGTAAACGGTACTTGCACACAAATAACAAATACTTGCAACCGGACGCGTAAGAGGGGTTGCCAATCCCACTCGGGTAAAAGATAGATTGGTTTGTATGATTTTGGATAAATAGATCTCGTGATAAAACAAAATAAAATAAAGAAAGAAAAAGTGCAGCAAGGTATTTTTGGGTTTTTAGAATAATAGATCTGAAAACAAAAGCAAATAAAAATAGATCTCAAAGCAAATATGATAAAGAATAGACCCGGGGGGCGTAGATTTCACTAGTGGCTTTTCTCGAGAAAAATAGCATATGGCGGGTAAACAAATTACTGTTGGGCAATTGATAGAACTTCAAATAATTATGACGATATCCAGGCAATGGTCATTATATAGGCATCACATCCAAGATTAGTAGACCGACTCCTGCCTGCATCTACTACTATTACTCCACACATCGACCGCTATCCAGCATGCATCTAGTGTATTAAGTTCATGGAAAAAGGAGTAATGCAATAAGAATGATGACATGATGTAGACAAGATCTATTCATGTAGGAATAGACCCCATCTTGTTATCCTTAATAGCAATGATCAATACGTGTCTTGCTGCCCCTTCTGTCACTGGGAAAGAACACCGCACGACCGAACCCATCACAAAGCACCTATTCCCCTGGCAAGAAAAATCGATCTAGTTGGCCTAACTAAACCAAAGATTCGAGGAAGAAATATGAGGCTATAAGTAATCATGCATATAAGAGATCAAAGAAACTCAAATAACTTTCATGGATAAATAGATCTGATCATAAACTCAAAGTTCATCGGATCCCAACAAACACACCGCAAAAAGAGATACATTAAATAGATCTCCAAAAGACCATTGTATTGGGAATCAAGAGAGAGAGAGAGAGAGAGGAAGCCATCTAGCTACTAACTACAGACCTGTAGGTCTACAATGAACTACTCACGCATCATCGGAGCGGCACCAATGAGGATGATGAACCCCTCCGTGATGGTGTCTAGATTGGATCTGGTGGTTCTGGAACTTGCGGCAGCTGAAATTGTGTTTCGTCGACTCCCCTAGGGTTTTTGGATTTTCGGGGTATTTATAGAGCAAAGAGGCGGTGCAGGAGGCGGCTGAGGTGGGCACAACCCACACCAGGGCGCGCCTGGGCCCCCAGGCACGCCCAGGTGGGTTGTGCTCCCCTCGGAGCCCTCCTCTGGTACTTCTTTGGCCCAACAGATGTCTTCTGGTCCAGAAAAAATCTCCAAAAAGTTTCGCTGCGTTTGGACTCCGTTTGGTATTGATTTTCTGCAAAGTAAAAAACAGGCAAAAAACAGCAACTGGCACTGGGCACTATGTCAATTGGTTAGTCCCAAAAAATGATATAAAGTTGCTATAAAATGATTGTAAAACATCCAAGAATGATAATATAACAACATGGAACAAGCAAAAAGTATAGATATGTTGGAGACATATCAGCATCCCCAAGCTTAATTCCTACTCATCCTCGAGTAGGTAAATGATAAAAACATAATTTTTTATGTGGAATGTTGCCTAACATGTTCATCACATATTCTTTTCTTTTGTAGCATCGACATTTGGACTTTTATATGGTTCAAAGCAATAGTCTAGTTTTGACATGAAGATTTCAATACTCAAGCATATCAACAAGCAACCATGTCTTTCAAAATATCAACACTAAAGCAAGTTATCCCTAGCCTATTATGCTCAATCATTGATCCATTCATGAAACACACTCGCATATTAGCTACACCCAATGCTCAAGTACGATCATAGTGCCCCTTAGTTGGTGCTTTATAAGACAAGATGGAGACTCAAATAAAAGAAAAAAATTGCATAAAGTAAATAGAAAGGCCCTTCGCAGAGGGAAGTAGGGATTTATAGAGGTGCCAGAGCTCAAAGCGAAAAAGATAGAGATAAAATATTTTGGGTGGCATGCTTTTCCTGTCAACGAAAACGATCGAGTAGTTCCCAATACTTTCCATGCTAGATATATCATAGGCGGTTCCCAAACAAAAAATAAAGTTTATTCATTTTTCCACCATGCTTTCACATTCCACGGCTAGCTGTATCCACGGGTGCCGTCCATACCAACACTTTCCAAGGAATTTATTACTTCCTCCGTTCCTTTATATAAGGTGTATTTGTTTTTTGATAAAATTTCAGAATGTAAGGTGCATTTCTTCTAATTTCTCATAATTCCCTTATTAGCCCTCCAGAAAAAGGTAAGTATCTCTCTCCTGATTATCTGTATCTCTCCTTGTTGAAAAAGAAGGAAACTATCTCTATGTCGATTGCATGTATCTCTTACTTTCCTGGACTAACTGATTTACTTACCACTAACCAGTAAATTTTCCAAGGGCAATTTTGTCCTAACATGTCTATAATTATGTGTCTTGGTCACCGTGCCGAAAATAATACACCTTAGATAAAGGAACGGAGGGAGTATTTGACAACATAAAGTAAATTCATTTTTCATTTCAAGATTGGGCATCCCTAATACCTTTGCCGTACTCTCGTGCAATGACAAGTGAATAAACACTCATCTTGAGAATAACACATCTAGCATGAAAAAATATCAGCCACCCCCTACCGTTTCATGAGCGGTACAAGCACACAAAAAGGAAAATTATTTTGAAAATTAGAGATGGCACATACAAATTTGCTTAGAACGGCATGGAAATACCACATATAGTTAGGTATAGTGGACTCATGTTGCAAAGCTGGGTTTAAGGATTTTGGATGCACAAGTAGTATTCCTACTTAGTACAAGTGAAGGCTAGCAAAAAGATTGAGAAGCATCCAACCAAGAAACGAAAAATCACATAAGCGAGCATTAAGCATAACTAACACCAAATAATGCACCACAAGTAGGATGTAATTTTATTGCATAACTATTGACTTTCGTGCTTGCATAGGGAATCACAAACCTTAACACCAATATTCTTACTAAAGCATAATTACTTACCAACATGACTCACATATCATTATCATCATATCGCAAAACTATTACAAAGAATCAAGTTTATTTTGTCCAATAATCTTCATGAAAGTTTTTATTATATCCCTCTTGAATATCTATCACTTTGGGACTAGTTTCATATGTTGCTTTTGATAGCTCAAATAAATTTAAGTGAAGAACATGAGCATAAAAATTTCCATCTCTCAAAATAATATAAGTGAAGCATGAGAGGATTTATTTAAAATTTACTAACTCTCAAATAAATCTAAGTGAAGCATGAGAGCATTTCTTCAAAAATATTAAAGCACACCGTGCTCAAAAAGATATAAGTGAAGCACTAGAGCAATTCCATAGCTCAAAAAAATTTAAGTGAAGCACATAGAGCAATTCTAACAAATCATAGCATAATTTTGGCTTTCTCAAATAGGTGTGTCCAGCAAGGATACTTGTGACAAACTAAAAAGCAAAACAAGCAAAGACTCATATAATACAAGACGCTCCAAGCAAAACTCATGATATGTGACGAATAAAATATAGTTCCAAGACCGATGGTCGTTAGAAGAAAGAGGGGATGCCACTCGGGGCATCCCCAAGCTTAGTTGCTTGTTTCTCCTTGAATATTACCTTGGGGTGCCATGGGCATCCCCAAGCTTAGGCTCTTCTTACTCCTTATTCCTTCATCCATCGTGATCTCACCCAAAACTTGAAAACTTCAATCACACAAAACTTAACAAAACCTTCGTGAGATCCGTTAGTATAAGAAAACCAATCTTTACTTTAAGTACTGTAGAAAACCCATTCAAATTTTTTTATTGCATTATATCTATTGTATTCTAACTTTCACATGGCTTATACCCCCCGATACAATCCATAGAATCATCAAAATAAGCACACAATGCAAACAAAACAGAATCTGTCAAAAATAGAACAGTCTGTAAAGATGCGAATTGCTCTCATACTTCTGTAACTCCAAAAATTCTGAAACATTAGGACAACAGAGGCAATTTGTATATCAATCTTGTGTAAAACAAATCAGATTTTTTTCGTTGCTTATGTAAATCTAGACAATTATTTTACTGGATGCAAAAGTTTCTGTTTTTCAACAGGATCAAATCAACTATCACCAAAGCTATCCCAAAGGCTTTACTTGGCACAAACACTAATTAAAACATAAAAAACACAATCATAACAGAGGCATAATTGTGCAAACACTCAAGAACAGAAAGAAAAAGGCAAAAATAAATTTTATTCATTGGGTTGCCTCCCAACATGCGCTATCGTTTTACGCCCCTAGCTAGGCATAAAGCATAGATTCAAGTATTGTCATCTTTCTTCTCACTTTCCGTAGATGTGTTCTTGTCAGGAGGTTTTGCAAAAGTAACTTGAAACACATTATCCATAGAAATTTTAGCATTATCAAGTTGCCCATCTACGTATCCCCTTTGATTTCCGGCAACAATCCAGGAATATCGTTGATTAACATCATTGAAAACTTGTTGGATTATATCTAAAGCGGGGATTTCCTTTTTGAGATTCTCATAAAAAAATGATTATTACCAAGCAAATGTCTCAACATGTAATCACTATTGTAAAGGATCTCATCTATAACCGGTTTTTCATGGCTCATGCCATAAAAATCAAAAAATTCCCGAGCTTCCCGTACTATGTGATCAAATTCATTCATAAGAACTTGGGTAGCTATCTTTTTAGCCTTAGGATCTTTTATAGATGGTAGCTTATAAAACAATCTTTGCAAGGTAGGGTGGGTACGGATAAATCTATTTTCAAGTTTCAGAACTAGTGCTGAAATAGCTTCCGCATAAGATTTAGTTTTTTTAAGTACAGGAGCATCATCAAGAGTCAAATTTCATACACAGTTGAAAAATTCTTGGATATGTTCTTTTCCCATAATGTTCCCTTGCCCCAAAACAAAAGTTTTAGCATCCAGATTGACAGATCGTCCAATTTTAGGAGTTAGGCCATCATCTGTTTCTGCCATACCAAAGTCACTTATGGTGACAAGTTCAAGCAAATAAGAGATCTGACTAGAAAAACGGCGAACGAAAAAGAAAAGGCGAATAAAATGGTAAATTTTTGTGAAGTGGGGGAGATGAAAACGAGAGGAAAATGGCAAATAATGTAAATTGCAAGGAGATGAGATTTGTGATTAGGAACCTGATAGATGTTGATGATGTCTCCCCGGCAACGGCGCCAAAAATCCTTTCTTGATGGCTCGTATCCGCATCAGTATTTCCCCGAAGAGGAAGGGATGATGCAGTACAGCTTCGGTAGGTATTTCCCTCAGTTATGAAACCAAGGTTATCGAACCAGTAGGAGAACCAAGCAACACTATGTAAACGGTGATAACCCACGAGTATAGGGGATCGCAATAGTTTTCGAGGGTAGAGTATTCAACCCAAATTTATAGATTCGACACAAGGGGAGCCAAAGAATATTTGCAAGTATTGGCAGCTGAGTTGTCAATTCAACCACACCTGGAGCTTAATTATCTGCAGCAAAGTAATCAGTAGCAAAGTACTATGATAGTTTTGATTGTAGTAGCAACAGCAATAGTAACAGTAACAATGATAGCAATAGTTTTGTAGCAAGTGTATCAGTAACAATAGCAGTAGTAACTTAGCAGGAACAATATAAGAGAAAATCGTAGGCATTGGATCGGTGGATTCATTGGATGATATTCATCATATAACAGTCTAACCTAGGGCGATACGGCACTAGCTCCAGTTCATAAATATAATGTATAGGCATGTATTCCGTAAATAATCATACGTGCTTATGGAAAGAACTTGCATGACATCTTTTGTCCTACCCTCCCGTGGCAGCGGGGTCCATAAGGAAACTAAGGGATATTAAGGCCTCCTTTTAATAAAGAACCGGAACAAAGCATTAACACATGGTGAATACATGAACTCCTCAAACTACGGTCATCACCGGAAAGTATCCCGACTATTGTCACTCCGGGGTTTGCGGATCATAACACGTAGTAGGTTACTATAACTTGCAAGATCGGATCTAGAACATAGATATAATGGTGATAACATAAACGGTTCAGATCTGAAATCATGGCACCTGGGCCCAAAGTGACAAGCATTAAGCATGGCAAAGTCATAGCAACATCAATCTCAGAACATAATGTGTAACACCCTGGATTTTGCCCATTTGCTTTTTCTTTCGATTTTGGCCTGGTTTTGCTTTTCTGTGGCTTAGTGGTCTTGAAACCTGGAGAGATCACCTTTGATTCCTCTCCCCAGTGTCTTGTCAATCTCAAAATCATCTCAAGACCTCGCCATTCCCATCCTGGACTAATCCCAATATTCTTTTCCTTGGGGATATTCCTTTTTCTATTAAAGGAATAACCCTATTTGCCCTGGGTTGTGAAGCAACCCACATTTCCATCATTCAAAAGATTCCCAAATAATTCTCATAATTTTTTTGGGTCATATCTTCCTCAGATATGTCAAAACCTTCCTTGCCATGCTCAAAAATATTCCACCAATATTCCTTTTCTGATTCTGCCCCAGCTGGCAGTTTGTGAAGCAAGTACCCTTTACATTTGCTTGCTTGCTCTCAAACTTTTTGTGCACTCTTTCCTATCCACATCATTGCCTCTTGACAAAATTCAACTTCATTTGGTTAGTAAATCTCCCTTGGCTAATTTCCTAAGTTTCTGGCCAACTGAAGGCCTAATGAAGGAAGTACCAGCTAGGAGTATCCAAATGAGTTGAAATTTTGGAAGAACATTCATATGCTCAAATAATGACTCTCCACCAAGTTTAAACCCTATCCAATCATCTATGTGAGCAGACCATCAAATCTTGGTTTCTGGTCATATTTTCCTGTTGTGAAGCAACTATATTTTATATTGCTTCATAATTGCTGAAAATTTAACAGAGCCTTCTCCTACCCATATTATTCCTCTCCACCAAATTTGGGATCAATCTAGTTAGCCAGTTTTCCTCAGCAATTTTTCTTAGATTCTGGTCAGAGAGGATGTCTGTGAAGGAAGTACTATTTTGGCATGTCGAAATGGTATGAAAATTTTACAGAATCTTCATATGACCAAATCATCAACCTATGCCCATTTTCAACCTAAGGCAACACTTGAGGTGAGTGCCACTTCAAGATTTGCAATTCTGGCCAGTAAGAGCATTTGAACTGCAAGTGCTCTTTATCTCCATCCAATTAGGCTGAAACTTTGCAGAGATGATCACCTTAGCATGTGATAACTCCATGCCAAAGATCAGTCTCTCACTCCTCTTGGATTTTCCTCACCACAGCGCAAACACCTTGCTGGTGCATTGTAACCAGACTCCCTCTAGTCAATTCTTGGCTTCTTCTGATGATATTTCTCTTCTAGGCTACCTTGGGGAGCAAGGTCTTCACCCCAGACATAGTGAGCCAGCCTCTCTGGTCTTCTCCAATCAAGTCCACACGGTGACCACGTGTTTGACTTGCCAAATCGCACGCTCTGTGCATGGGACCCTTGGCCTCGTCCGTTTCCTCGCTCGTTCGACACCACATCATGTCCAGCGGCTTCGTTTCGTCGTCGCCCTCGCTCTGGACCCCTCTCCCCCCCTCTCCCGTCTCTTCCTGCGCAGTGCACAGCCGCGCCCGTAACATGGCCGCCCCTGTCGTCGACGTGACCGGTCGATGGAGCCCTCCCGAACCTCCCCGGCCGCGCCTGAACCCTCTCCGCCCTCCGTGAAGCTCACGGATGCTTCTCCTCCCCTCCAGGCGAGCTCCCGAAGCATCGGGACGCCGGTGCACGTGGCACCGTGGCCGTGCCCGGACCTCCTCGTCGCTCGCCTATATAAGGGCCTTCCGAGCCTCTCCCTAGCTCACCACCGCACTCCCCATCCTCGACTACTCCTCCCTGACCCCTCCTCTCGTCCCCGGAACCTCTCCTCGCCGCAAATCACTGCCGTGGCCGCCGCCGGTGCCCGGCTCAATTCCGGCGAGCCGGGGTTCTGCTCTTCCTTCCTCCCCCTCCTGAGGCTTCCACCTCCACTGCGGATCCACCCCAGCGCCCATCCCCCTCCTCCGGCGGCCTCTGGCCGCGAACCCACCTACACCTGGTGCCGCGGTCCGCCGTGTTCGACGCCTCGCCCTCCTCATTGCTTCTCGGCGGCCCTGGTAGGCTCAGGCGGGAGCGGCACTCCTCCCTGAGGCCATCGGTGTCCGCGCCCTCGCTGGGGATGGCCGAAGCCGCCGAGCCCCTCGCCGGCCAGGCCCAGGCACGCCTCTGCCTCGCCCCTCTTTCTGTTCTTGTCGGGCGCGAGGGAGGAGGGAGACGCCCCTGCAGGCGGGCCCGGACGTCAGTGCTCCACCCCCCCCCCCCCCCTACCGTTTTTAAAAAGGCAGGGCAGCTGTGGGCCGGCCCAAATGGAGCAATCGGCCGCACGGCTCGACCTGTGCCTCAGGCGCTGTTTGCTTTTGGCCCAGAACGGCCCAAGTGAACAGTGCGATTTCTTCTTATCAGTGGAATAACTTTCAGGGACCCCGTTGTGAATAAAAATATTTACAGAAAAGTCCTTGGCAGAAAAACCACTATATCTCTTCATCCGTAACTCCGATTGAGGTGATTCTAGCGCCCACGTCTTCGTCTCTTCGAGCCGTCATGTTGGTGTCATTCTCATACTGTCTTGACACAGTGGAAATGACCCATTTGCCCTTGCCGTAAACAGCCCCCTCCGAGAGAGAACTGTTTCCGGCAACTTCTTCCGCGACCTTTCCGCACTCCTTCCTGGTGGTTCCTTCATCTTCAGGCAAGCCACAACCCTCATCTGCATAATTGCATTGCAATATCATAGTTAAACTAATTATTCTAATAGCAAATATGCTTATTTGTATAATGGATTAGATTCTGCAATGCTAGAGTAAATTCTTGTATCGGTAACTATCATGTTGAGGACTGGTTTGTTAGGAGCTAGTAGTTTATCCACTTGATGATGCTATGTCGTGGTTGGATTAAGAGATTACCGTCTATGATTATTTTGGATTTCATACGGTAGTATGTGAATAAGAATTAGTAGCAGTGGCATGAGCATAGGGGTATTGGATTACTAGTTGATTAATGTTTTGACTTGGATTACTATGATATCGGAAGGTCAGCTATGACGGAAATATTATTCGGGGATACAATCCTTAGCTGGTTGATCTTGAGTCACCTGTCCGGGCTTATTCGTGCAACCACATTTGCCGGTATGGGACGGCCTTGACTTGGTCTGATCGCGTGCTCTTTCACCGGTACCTCCAAAGAGGGAGGGTTATGCGTGCGTGCTGCCCTGATCAGGTAGACGACGATAACCCTGTGAGCCCAGTTGAGTTGTTTGGGATCCCGTCCTCGTTTGGGACAGTTTAGTTTGGCCAGGACGGTGGCAGGGTGTCACGAGGTGACACGGGGCCACCCAAGGCTTGACTCCGAGGGAGTGTGATTGCCGGTGGTACAATGGAAGAGTCATGGGTCAGGCGGGTTTCGTTGGAGCAACGCTGGTCCACCCGAATGGGATCACGAGGTCAGTGCTCCATAGTGTGGGTAAAGTGCGCAACCTCTGCAGAGTGTAAAATCTATTCGAATAGCCGCATCCACGGTATTGGACAGCCCGTCCAGACCTCACTAGGTGGTCAACCATAGTAGTGTTGATAATGATGGAAGAACTTGTCTGAGAATGAAACAGTTGGACATCATGCCAGTGGCAAGTCTTGGTAACAATATCGAGGATTATGGTTGGGTGTTCTTGGAGTGATCACAAGTTGGTCACCAGAATGCAGGGAGAGTAGCCTATCTTTGCTAATTTCAACCATTCCTTCGGCAACAGTAAATCTTGACCTAATCTTGATTTCTATGATGTTGTCTTGCCTTAATGCTGGTGTTTGTTGTGAGCTTGCGAGTACATTCAAAGTACTCACCTGGCGTGTCATGCCAGTTTGCAGGTCATGCCATGTTTGCTTGTTTGCTTGAAGATGTTGAGATTGCGAGCTAGGATACGCGTTCCAGCCAGAGTCCCTGCGGAGTGGAGTTCATCACCGCCGATGCTGTTCCGCTGCCGAGAGATGCTCCGCTTCCTCAGGTTGATCCGCTGTTAGCATAGAGCTATCCTGAGCAGGCGTATTATCTCCGTGCCGATGTAATCATTGTACCCTTGTAACCTTATCCATAGTAATAAAAAGCTGATTTGTTCTATGCCAACAGTGCCGTATTCCAGAAGACTTGTCTCTAGGCTGGAATACGGGGCGTTTCGGTTTCCTCTGAGCCGGGGTGCCACATAATGGATACTAGGGATCAAGCCCTAACAAAACTAACTCGATTACATGATGAATCTCATCCGACTCCTCACTGACCAGCGAGCCTATGAAGTAATTACTCACTCCCGATGGGGAGCATCATGGAATTGGCGATGAAGGAGGGTTGGTGATGACGAAGATCGGAGATCCCCCTCTTCGGAGCCCAAAACGGACTCCAGATTTGGCCTCCCGATGAAGAACAGGAGGTGGCGGCGGCTCCGTATCGCGAAACGAGATAATTCTTCCTTCTTGATTTTTTTTCTGGAAAATTAGGTATTTATGGAGTTGGATTCAAGAGCTGCGGGGCCACCACGTGGGCACAACCCACCTCGGCGCGCCTGAGGGGGGGCGCGCCCTAGTGGGTTGTGCTCACCTAGGGGCCCCCCTCTGGTGGTTCTTGGATCCAATAATTCTCTTTTATTATATAAAAAATCCTCGCAAAATTTGTTCCAATCCGAGAACTTTTATTTCTGCACAAAAAATAACACCATGGTAGTTCTGTTGAAAACAGCGTCAGTCCGGGTTAGTTTCATTCAAATCATGCAAATTAGAGTCCAAAACAAGAGAAAAAGCGTTAGGAAAAGTAGATACGACGGAGACGTATCAACTCCCCCAAGCTTAAACCTTTGCTTGTCCTCAAGCAATTCAGTTGATAAACTGAAAGTGAGAAAAAAAAACTTTTACGAACTCTTTTGCTCTTGTTTACATAAATAAGCTTAAGTAGCACCCAGGTTTTCAGCAAAGATTATAACTAACCATGTCAACAATAACTCTTAAAAACTATATTAACTCATATCAATGGCATAATCAACTAGCGAGCAATAATAAGATATCTCAAATGACAACACCTTGTCAAAACAATCATGATATAATATGACAATAGTGGTATCTCGCTAGCCCTTTCTGAGACCGCAAAACATAAATGTAGAGCACCTCCAAAGTTCAAGCAGCGACTAAACATTGTAATTCATAGTAGAAAAGATCCAGTCATGATGCATCCAACATTAACTATACACAATGCATGAGGATGACAATAGTGCTCTCAGGATCTGGCGCTTATTTGAGATGGTGATGACTCAACATAAAAATAAATAGATAGTCCCTTGTAAAACCCCCTTGTAATAAGCTCTGTGAAACTCTGTTAAAATTGCCAAGTCATGATCATTTGCAGTGCCAAGTCATATGGGTTAATGATCCAATTCAAATTCTCATCTGAAAAGCAACTCAAAATCAAAAGTGAAATATGAAGTTGAATAAACTCTGTTGGGAAAATGTTCATTAAATGGCAAATAATCTAGGAACATTTCTAAAATCATCATCAATAAAGTTGGAGTTAGACAAGTGACTCAAACAAGATGAAACAGCACCAAAACAGAATATTTAAATCCATTTAAATTCATTTCTAATCCAAATGGAGTCCAATTCTGCCCAAACAAGTTTTTGGTGGAAGGAAATATTGCATTGCAATATTTGGGTCAACTCTCACATTTTACAAAAGTGCAAAAGTGCACTAACTAAATCAGAACAGAAATGAAATAAAGAAAAAGAAAACAGAAAAGGAAAAAAAGGGAAAGATGGGCCACTGTGCACAGGCCTAAGTGCACAGTGCCCCGCCAGCCGGCCCAGCCCATCCCGTGCACAGTCGTCATCCTTTTCATCGCCGTGTCGCCTCGTCCGTGGACACACGCGCGCGCGCCGCTCCGGCGCCGACACCGCGACGCCGCAGGTCGGGCGAGAGGATAAGGAGGAGCTCCCTCGGCCTCCTCTCCGTCCCTATCCACTTCCCCCTCACCCGCTCGTCCTCTCCCTCCTTCCTTCCCCTCAGATCCACACGAGGCCGAGCGCCGTCGTCGCCGCGCCTCTGGTTTGTCGCGGCCACCGGCGCCCCGCGCCCGGGGATCTTGTCTGGGAGACGCGCCGTGCTCTACTCCGTCGACTACGCCGAGCAGAAGGAGCCAGGGAGCCCTGCATCTAGCGGATCGAGCCGCCCCGCACCTCTCTGCCTCCGGCGAGCTTCGTCGTCCCCGGTGCCGTCTTCAGCTACTAAGCTATCAAGGGCCAAACGTGCGAGCCGCTTGGTGAGCTTCCCCGTCTCCTGCTTCTCCATTTGGAGCTCCTCGCTCGCTCCAGCTAGCTGTCGCCGCGGCCGAGCTCTGGACATCGCCGGATCCGTCGCCGCCGCGTTCCCGAGCTTCTTTAGCTCGAGCCAGTAGCTCCGATGAGCTCCTGGAGCGCAGTAGCCCCCGCTTAGTCGTTTCGCTTGCTCGCCGTCGCCTTCCAACATCGAACCCGCGTCTGTCCGAATTCCGGCGTCCGCCGCGACGCTCACCGCCGTCAATTTATGCCATCTCAGGCTGAGCTACCGCCACCATTCGACGCGCCGTCGAACAGCCGTTCGAACACACCCGGCCCCGTCCCTTTTGGTGGCCTATAGGCGAATTCCGGCGACGCCCGAGTGCCTCCGCCGCGTTTGCGGGTTCGCCGGCGTTCAGCTGCCGGCCGCCGACATGGCACAGGTGGGCCCCACCCTAGTGGGCCCCCTGGCCCTGGGTTGACTTCGTTGACCGGGTCAACGTCATTACTGTTCACCACAGTGTATGACATGTGGGCCCTCTCAGTTAATTAAGCTAATTAAAACGAATTTATAAATAACACGGATTAGTTAATCTGTTCAGACACTGACATGAGGGGCCCACACTCTAATTAACCCCTTGTTAGTCTAAATAGACTCTGTTAAGTTTACAGAGGCTGACATGTGGGTCCCACTGGACCCACATGTCAGGTTTGACCTGTACAGCCGCTGTTGACTTGCTCATGTCAGCAATACCTCATGCTGACGTCATAATTCATTTCTGATAAATAAATAAATTCTAGAAAATCCAAATAAACTTTGAAAATTCATAACTTTTAAACCGTAGCTCAGATCGAAAAAGTTAAAACATGAAACTTGCTCAGAACGACGAGACGAGTCAGATCGTGCCGTCTGTTTCTTCGTCGGAACCCCCTACGTAGAAGAACTCGTAACTCCGGACCCGTATCCGGTAGATGAATAGTGCACACACTTCGATAAATAAATCCCAGATTAATTCTAAAAATAACTAAAATGACTTAGATGCATAATTAGGCAACCCTGCACTGCATCATAGCATCACACGCACCGTATTGCCTTTGTTTGCATTATGTTTACCTGTTTCTTCCCCCTCTTCTCTCTCGGTAGACCCCGACATTGACGTAGCTCCCGAGGCAGACGCAGCTCAGGAGTACGACTACGTCCCCGACGACACCACCGACGACCTTGCCCTTGCCCCAGAGCAAACAGGCAAGCACCCCCATTTTGAACATGCCTATATCGCCTATTCTCTTCTCTCTTATGCTTGCATTAGAACTGCTACTGCTACTGTTTTCCTATATCTGCTGCATAGCCTAATTATTGTAACCTGGCTTGCTACCTTGCTGGATATCCTAGACTGTTTAGAATAGGCTGGGTAGAGACCCGCCAGAAGAACCCCACTTGTCCCGACTGCCCCGTTGGATGTCAAAAGACCCGATCATCGGGATTGAAGACTAGACCCTAGCACCGCACATCACTTCCCCTTAGTTGCCGACACTGCTGGGTTACCGTCGAGTGCTGAGGGTGATACCTCGTCAGCACTTCTGATGATAACCTTGTAGGTTAGTTAATCGGTCGTGGTAAGCAAGTGTGATTCCTCCTACACCACCCCCGATAGCGACGTCGTCGTGCAACACCTCAAGTGTGGACCTCGAGGGTGATTCCTCCTTCGTTCACCTTGACGGTAACATCAGCGGGAATTCCATCGAGGGTGATTCCTCAGGGTTCCCCCTTGGTGTTGGACACACGGATACCATTGATACTGTGACTTGCACTAAACCATGATACTAAAGACGGGTCGGCCCTGAGGGGCACCCGCGCGAGCTTAATGCGAAGTGATGTGGAGTCGGGTTGACCTGGATGGTGCCCGCGAGATTAATACGAGGCGTGGCCGGGCATTCTTAGCCCTTGCCGCAAGTCCTCGAGACGGGGCGACGGGGTCACATCGATCGTGAGTCTCTGCTCGTTTCCGCGCGCTCCTAATCCACTACGGTTTGGATATTTGATCCGAGGGGCCTCTGGCCCGATAGCACTAACCATCACGTGGGCATAGTACGGGCGTTCTGCGTCGTATACATCAGCCGAAGCTTGTTTGACGTCAGTAAGGAGTGGCGCACGCCGAGTTGGACTTGGAACGCAACCGCGCTTGTATAAGGGGTTGCTAGGTCTGCTCTCGGTGGCCCCGTAACATGCAGGAGTTCCCGGGGCGATGGCCCAAGACCCCTGGGGGCATAGGTTAGTCTGGCGTGCTGACCTCTCTTATAAGCCTAGGTCAGGTTGCGGCGTGTTGTTTAGCCGAGGCCGGGCATGACCCAGAAAAGTGTGTCCGGCCGGAGTTAAGCAAGCGTGGTGGGTAAGTTGGTGCACCCCTGCAGGGAAGAAACTTCTATCGATAGCCTGTCCTACGGTAACGGACACTCGGAGTTGTATCCCGATCGGTACAACTAGAACATGTGATGAGAACTGGATAGTACGGCTCTGGGATTGCTTTCTCGCAGGGAGTCGAGAAAGGATCTCAGGTCGAGGTTGATGATACTACTACTACTTTACATTATGTTATTCTGCTCTCTTCTAATGCTGCAAGACTGTCGAAGATTGTTGAAGATGCCAGTCTTCGATAGGACTAGGCTTCCCCCTCTATTCTGGCATTTCTGCAGCCCAGTCCACATATACAGCCATTCCTTTAACAATGTTGCATATGTAGTGTAGATCCTTGCTTGCTGAGTACTTCAGATGAGTACTCATGTTTGCTTTACTTTCTTTTTCCCCCATATTCCATTTGATGCCACCAGACGACGGAGCCCCTGAGCCAGACGCCCCAGCCGACGACCAGTACTACTACCCGCCTGGCGAGTACTACTACTACGAGGAGCCGTTTGACGACCAGGAGTAGGATCGGAGGGTCCAGGGCAGGAGGCCTACGCCTTTCGATCGTAGCTTTTATTTTACCCCGCCTCTGTGAAGGCTTATTTCTCTCTGTAATATATCTGTACTCAGATATCTGATGCTTCCGCTGACGCTTGTATGCCATCGAGCTATGTATTCGAGCCCTTGAGGCCCTGGCTTGTAATATAAAGCTTGTATGACTTTATTTATGTTTTAGAGTTGTGTTGTGATATCTTCAAGTGAGTCCTAGGCTTGATCGTGTGCATTTGCGTGTATGGTTAGTGCACGATTAAGCCAGGGTCGTCACAGGTTGGTATCAGAGCCGACTGCCTCTAGGTATCCCCCTTCCCAATTCCTTGACCGAAGTTGAGTCTAGTTGTCAAAAACTGTTTTACTAACTTGGCTGTGTGGCTTACGGGCCCACGTCGCCAACTGGGTGGTATTAGGATCTTTTATTCCTCGTCTTTACTCTGGGATTCTAATCTCTCATCTATTCGGGTTTAATAAAATTTACTAACACCGACATTTATGATCTCGTTAATTCTATCCACCCGGAGAGCTGGATTCAGTGCGATTTCCCTGACGTTGATCTGATTAGTCTGATAATCATTTTCCTTTCCATTGTTTTGTTTAACCTTTCCTTCTGAGATCGGTTATATTTCTCATTGTCTTATGACAACCCTGAACCTCTCTGTTTCAGATGGATCGACTGTTTCCACCGCGGCCTACGACCCAGCTTGTGCTTCGCACTTGGGCTCGTGATGCCCCTGGATTTTCAGCTGTTCTGATCGCCCTCCTGACTAGACTGGGTTACCGTTGGTATCCCGAGTACATGGTCTACGAGGTTTATCGCGAGTTCAACCAGGAACAGTACTATGCTGAAGTTCGGATCTATGATCAGCAGAATGACTCGGACACCGAGCTACACCTTTTTCACGGAATAGGCGTGACGATTGAGATGGCAGTACATGATGCCGCCTACTCTGCTGTCTCACGTCTCCGAGGAGAGCACAATGCTAGCTTGGATGACTCTGTGTTTCGGTACATTCCGTATGCACCTGTTGGAGATGCTACTGAATTCTACACAGCTATCTGTGCCCCGTACGAGTCTCGACGCTATGACCCGCAGATTCTGATCCAGTGCACTCAGGCTCTGGATCGCACTGTTCGGGCTCTTGCCGTCGAGTTGTTCGCCACTCGAGCACGCTACTACGAGGCTATGACACAGTTGCTACCAGCTGTTCATGCAGGGATACATCCAGAGTATATTCTTTACCCACGCAGGACCGAGATGCCGCCAGGTATTGATTGGCCTGCAGTGGGAGGTCACACGCCTGCACGTGGACCTCTTCTTACAGTTCGAGACCGGGTTCTGCATCAGAGTGCACATGGAGCACAGGATCCTGCCGCGACGAACATTCATCGTCCGCACTTGCAGTTACCCCGTTTCAGTGGTTTTCTCCGACGCTGATGTAGCCTTTGCTATGTCACGTTGTGTACTTCCTTACCGCGTGCCTGCGTGCTGCCTAGTGTGTCTCTAGTTTTTCAATTTGCGCCGTTATGCTGCCCGATTGTAACCGACTGTGTATGGATCTGTATGTCTTAATGACTACTTTTAGCATCTATTGCACTCATTCAATAATGTCGAGTTACATCATGTTTATTGTTAAACACTTGCATAAGCTATTGCTGAAATACCCCTGTTGAAATAGCAGGATGGCTGACAACAACCCGCCACCGCCGCCACCACCTGATTACATGGCAGCGATGATGCAACAGTTTGAACTCAACCGCCAGTTTATGACGGGGATTATGCAGCAATTTCCTCGTCCTGATGCTAATCAGCAGCCACCCTCCATCACCTTGCCAGAATTTATGAGGCTCAGTCCATCGTTTTTCCGCAACACAGTCAACCCACTGGATGCAGATGACTGGCTGCGTGACATCTCTCATGAGATGGAGTCTGCTGGTGTCGCCCAAGTCAACTATGTCACTTTTGCGACTTATCTTCTGAAGGGTCCCGCAGCCCAATGGTGGGCCACTCACCGATAGACTCTGCCGCCTGGTACTGTCGTCACTTGGGCAGAGTTCAAGATTGCTTTCCGTGCCCGCTACATTCCTCTAGCTGTCATAGCTAGGAAGAAGGCCGAGTTCCGTAGCCTTGTTCAAGGAAACAAGACTGTGGAAGTCTATCAGCGCGAGTTTCTAGACTTATCTCGCTATGCTGAAGAAGACATTGCTACTGATGAACAAAGGCAGGAGAAGTTCCGTGAAGGACTACATCATGATATACAGTTGGCCCTGCTTGTTCAAGATTACCCTGATTTCGCCACCTTGGTGAATAAGGCTATTATGGTTGAAACTGGACTTAAGAAGCATAAAGAAGCGTCCAGACGCACCCGAGAAGCGGGCTCATCTTCAGGCTCGTCTTCCCAGAAGCGACGCATCTGGTTTCCCCAAGGCATGTTCCGTTCAGCAGCTCCTGCGAACAGGCCCTCTTATACTGCACCACACCTGCCACCTCCACCGCCGAGGCAGCCTCTGCCAGCTCCAGCACCTCGAGCTCCAGCACCTCGTCCTGAAAGTGGACTATGCTTCAAGTGTGGCAAGCCAGGTCACCGTGCTAGAGATTGTTCTCAGAATCAGAATCAACTGGCTCTCCCTTCTGCTGGCCGTGGTATTGGCCGTGGTATTCCTCAACAGCGCAACTATAATGCCAGACCTTCTTATGGTCGTGGGCAGTACTACCACGTCAACATGTCTGAAGCTCCAGATCAACCAGATACTGTGATGGGTACACTTTTCGTTAATTCAGTACCAGCTTCTGTTTTATTTGATTCAGGAGCATCGCATTCCTTCATGTCAGAACATTTTGCACGCATGCATGACATTAAATGCGAATACATGAACACACCCGCGGGTGGTTGCCGAACCTCTGCGGTTAGCTATAATGTTCCCGTTGAAATCGAAGGGTTGGAGTTCAGTGCGTCTCCCATTATTCTGAAATCGTCCAAGATTGACCTTATTCTGGGAATGGATTGGTTGAAGGCCCATTACGCCTCAATCAATTGCGCCACCAAAGTTGTTCACCTCTTGCACCCCTCGAATGAGATGGTGAACTACCATGCTCATATCACCCAGAACGCTGAGGCTCAAATCTATGCCTTAAATGCGTTGAATGCTTCTCCGCTTGATGGGATCGAGAATATCCCAGTTGTCTGTGACTTCCCGGATGTCTTTCCAGAAGAACTTCCAGGAATACCCCCTGCTAGAGCTGTCGAGTTCGTCATCGACTTGAAGCCTGGCACCACTCCCATTGCGAAGCGTCCCTACAAGATGCCTCCGCACCATCTTATTGAACTCAAGGAAGAAATTGATAAATCCTTAAGAAAGGGTTTCATTCGCCCCAGTTCCTCTGCATGGGGAGCACCGTCTCTTTTCGTCAAGAAGAAAGATGTAACGAATAGGTTGGTCCAAGATTATCGTCCTATCAACCAGGCAACCATTCAGAATAAATATCCACTTCCCCGGATCAACGACTTATATGACCAACTCGCTGGATCTTCGGTGTTTTCTAAACTCGACTTGAGGTTGGGTTATCACCAGATCCGTGTCCGCGAAGAGGATATTCCGAAGACTGCATTCGTTACTCGTTATGGCTCTTACGAGTACACAGTCATGTCGTTTGGCTTAACAAACGCTCCAGCTACCTTCTCCCGCTTAATGAATTACATATTCATGGATTACCTCGACAAATTCGTCGTGGTATATCTGGACGATATTCTGGTTTATTCGAAGAACAAAGAAGAACATGCTGAGCACCTTCGTCTTGTTCTGGAGAGACTACGAGAGCACAAGTTATATGCCAAGTACTCTAAGTGCGAATTCTGGCTTTCTGAGGTAACCTACCTTGGACATGTCATCTCCAAGGATGGTGTCGCAGTTAACCCGGAGCGAGTTCAGGCTATTCTTGACTCGACCCCTCCGAAGAATGTCAAGCAAGTCAGAAGTTTCCTCGGGCTTGCAAGTTATTGTCGCCGTTTCATCGAAAATTTCTCCAAGATTGCCAAGCCCCTGACTAATCTGCTCCACAAAGGCGTTAAGTTTGAGTGGACAGACAAATGTCAGGAAAGCTTCCAGACCCTCAAGGACAAGCTGACTTCTGTTCCAGTCCTTGCTCCTCCAGACTCTCGCAAAGATTTTGTGATCTTCTGCAACGCCTCTCGCCAAGGACTAGGTTGTGTCCTAATGCAAGAGCGAAGAGTAATTGCTTATGCTTCGCGACAACTGCGTCCACATGAAGAGAATTACCCAGTGCATGACCTTGAACTTGCTGCTGTCATTTATGCTTTGAAGCAATGGCGTCATTACCTCCTTGGTAATCGGTGTGAGATTTACACCGATCATCAGAGCTTGAAGTAATTATTCACTCAACCGGAACTTAATCTTCGTCAGCAGCGTTGGTTGGAAACAATCACCGATTATGACTGTGGTATTTCCTACACTCCTGGCAAAGCTAATGTGATGGCTGATGCCTTGAGCCACAAGTCTTATTGCAACAACCTCATGGTTAAACAAGCTCAACCCCAGCTGTATGAAGAATTGCGCAAGCTGAATCTCTGCATCGTCCCGCAAGGTTCTCTTAATAACCTTGTGATACAACCAGATCTTGAGAAAGCTGTCAAGATTGCGCAAGCCAAAGATGCCGAAATTGGTCTAATGAAGAAAGAGCTTCACCTTAAAAAATACAGGGATTTCTCGGTTGCTGAAGATGGAACCTTGTACTTCCGAGACCGCATTGTAGTACCTCGCTTCGAGCTGATGACTGACAAAGTCATGAAGGAGGCCCATGATACACCATTATCTATTCATCCGGGTAGTACCAAGATGTATCGAGATCTTCGTCAAAGGTACTGGTGGTCTAGAATGAAGCAAGATATTGCTCGATATGTTATCGAGTGTGACGTTTGTCGTCACGTGAAGGCAGAACATCAGAAACCTGCTGGAATTCTGCAACCGCTTCCTATTCCTCTGTGGAAGTGGGATAAAGTGCAAATGGACTTCATTACTGGTCTTCCTAAGTCTCAGAAGGGTCACGATGCTATTCTTGTCGTCGTTGACCAACTTTCCAAGGTTGCACACTTTCTGCGAGTTAAGGAGACTATTACTGCTAGTCAGTTAGCAGAGCTATATATCTCCAGAATTGTTTCACTCCATGGTATTCCCAAGGAAATCAGTTCAGACCGTGGCAGCATTTTCACTGGCCATTTCAGGGAAAGTTTCTAGAAAGCAATGGGAACTCATATTACCTGGAGTTCAGCTTATCATCCACAATCCCAAGGCCAAGTTGAGCGCGTTAATCAAGTACTCGAAGATATGCTTCGAGCTTGTGTTATATCCTTCGGTAAGAAATGGGAGGAATCTCTCCCATATGCCGAGTTCTCTTATAACAACAGCTACCAAGCCAGCTTAAAAATGGCCCCCTTTGAGGTTCTTTATGGTCGTAAATGTTGAACCCCTCTGAATTGGTCAGAAACTGGGGAACGACCTCTTGTTGGACCGGACATTATCCAGCATGCCGAAGAACAAGTCAGAATTGTCCGGGAGAATCTCAAAGCAGCTCAAGACCGTCAGAAGAGTAATTATGATCGCAAGCGATGGGGTGTGATCTATCAACCTGGTGATCAAGCTTATCTTTGTGTCACTCCCATGAAGGGCACCCGTCATTTCGGAATCGAGGGCAAGCTAGCTCCTCGCTATATTGGTCCTTTCCGCATCGTGGCTAGACGTGGACAGGTGGCATATAAATTGGAGTTGCCACCGCAATTCTCCCATATTCATGATGCCTTCCACGTGTCGCAACTCCGTAAGTGCTTCAAGGAATCTCCGCACCGTGCAGTGGATCATGAGATGCTCGAGCTACAAGATGATCTTTCCTATAAGGAGCATCCGATCCGCATCCTCGACGAAACTGAACGTCGAACTCGTCAGAAGACGACCAAGTTCCTGAAAGTGCAGTGGTCGAACCACACTGAAGATGAAGCCACTTGGGAACGCGAGGATCATCTTCGGGAAGAATATCCCGGACTCTTTCCTTCTACCTCCTAAATTCTCGGGACGAGAATTTCTTTTAGAGGAGGAGAACTTGTAACACCCCCTTGTAATAAGCTCTGTGACACTCTGTTAAAATTGCCAAGTCATGATCATTTGCAGTGCCAAGTCATATGGGTTAATGATCCAATTCAAATTCTCATCTGAAAAGCAACTCAAAATCAAAAGTGAAATATGAAGTTGAATAAACTCTGTTGGGAAAATGTTCATTAAATGGCAAATAATCCAGGAACATTTCTAAAATCATCATCAATAAAGTTGGAGTTAGACAAGTGACTCAAACAAGATGAAACAGCACCAAAACAGAATATTTAAATCCATTTAAATTCATTTCTAATCCAAATGGAGTCCAATTCTGCCCAAACCAGTTTTTGGTGGAAGGAAATGTTGCATTGCAATATTTGGGTCAACTCTCACATTTTACAAAAGTGCAAAAGTGCACTAACTAAATCAGAACAGAAATGAAATAAAGAAAAAGAAAATAGAAAAGGAAAAAAAGGGAAAGATGGGCCACTGTGCACAGGCCTAAGTGCACAGTGCCCCGCCAGCCGGCCCAGCCCATCCCGCGCACAGTCGTCGTCCTTTTAATCGCCGTGTCGCCTCGTCCGTGGTCACACGCGCGCGCGCCGCTCCGGCGCCGACACCGCGACACCGCAGGTCGGGCGAGAGGATAAGGAGGAGCTCCCTCGGCCTCCTCTCCGTCCCTATCCACTTCCCCCTCACCCGCTCGTCCTCTCCCTCCTTCCTTCCCCTCAGATCCACGCGAGGCCGAGCGCCGTCGTCGCCGCGCCTCTGGTTTGTCGCGGCCACCGGCGCCCCGCGCCCGGGGATCTTGTCTGGGAGACGTGTCGTGCTCTACTCCGTCGACTACGCCGAGCAGAAGGAGCCAGGGAGCCCTGCATCTAGCGGATCGAGCCGCCCCGCACCTCTCTGCCTCCGGCGAGCTTCGTCGTCCCCGGCGCCGTCTTCTGCTACTAAGCTGTCAAGGGCCAAACGTGCGAGCCGCTCGGTGAGCTTCCCCGTCTCCTGCTTCTCCATTTGGAGCTCCTCGCTCGCTCCAGCTAGCTGTCGTCGCGACCGAGCTCTGGACATCGCCGGATCCGTCGCCGCCGCGTTCCCGAGCTTCTTTAGCTCGAGCCAGTAGCTCCGACGAGCTCCTGGAGCGCAGTAGCCCCCGCTTAGTCATTTCGCTTGCTCGCCGTCGCCTTCCAACATCGAACCCGCGTCTGTCCGAACTCCGGCGTCCGCCGCGACGCTCGCCGCCGTCAATTTATGCCATCTCAGGCTGAGCTACCGCCACCATTCGACGCGCCGTCGAACGGCCGTTCGAACGCACCCGGCCCCGTCCCTTTTGGTGGCCTATAGGCGAATTCCGGCGACGCCCGAGTGCCTCCGCCGCGTTTGCGGGTTCGCCGGCGTTCAGCCGCCGGCCGCCGACGTGGCACAGGTGGGCCCCACCCCAGTGAGGCTGCCAGTGGGCCCCCTGGCCCTGGGTTGACTCCGTTGACCGGGTCAACGTCATTACTGTTCACCACAGTGTATGACATGTGGGCCCTCTCAGTTAATTAAGCTAATTAAAACGAATTTATAAATAACACGGATTAGTTAATCTGTTCAGACACTGACATGAGGGGCCCACACTCTAATTAACCCCTTGTTAGTCTAAATAGACTCTGTTAAGTTTACAGAGGCTGACATGTGGGTCCCACTGGACCCACATGTTAGGTTTGACCTGTACAGCCGCTATTGACTTGCTGATGTCAGCAATACCTCATGCTGACGTCATAATTCATTTTCTGATAAATAAATAAATTCTAGAAAATCCAAATAAACTTTGAAAATTCATAACTTTTAAACCGTAGCTCAGATCGAAAAAGTTAAAACATGAAACTTGCTCAGAACGACGAGACGAGTTTGATCGTGTCGTCTGTTTCTTCGTCGAAGCCCCCTACGTAGAAGAACTCGTAACTCCGGACCCGTATCCGGCAGATGAATAGTGCACACACTTCGATAAATAAATCCCAGATTAATTCTAAAAATAACTAAAATGACTTAGATGCATAATTAGGCAACCCTGCACTGCATCATAGCATCACACGCACCGTATTGCCTTTGTTTGCATTATGTTTACCTGTTTCTTCCCCCTCTTCTCTCTCGGTAGACCCCGATGTTGACGTAGCTCCCGAGGCAGACGCAGCTCAGGAGTACGACTACGTCCCCGACGACACCACCGACGACCTTGCCCTTGCCCCAGAGCAAACAGGCAAGCACCCCCATTTTGAACATGCCTATATCGCCTATTCTCTTCTCTCTTATGCTTGCATTAGAACTGCTACTGCTACTGTTTTCCTATATCTGCTGCATAGCCTGATTATTGTAACCTGGCTTGCTACCTTGCTGGATATCCTAGACTGTTTAGAATAGGCTGGGTAGAGACTCGACAGAGAACCCCACTTGTCCCGACTGCCCCGCTGGATGTCAGAAGACCCGATCATCGGGATTGAAGACTAGACCCTAGCACCGCACATCACTTCCCCTTAGTTGCCGACACTGCTGGGTTACCGTCGAGTGCCGAGGGTGGTACCTCGTCAGCACTTCTGATGATAACCTTGTAGGTTAGTTAATCGGTCGTGGTAAGCAAGTGTGATTCCTCCTACACCACCCCCGATAACGACGTCGTCGTGCAACACCTCAAGTGTGGACCTCGAGGGTGGTTCCTCCTTCGTTCACCTTGACTGTAACATCAGCGGGAATTCCATCGAGGGTGATTCCTCAGGGTTCCCCCTTGGTGTTGGACACACGGATACCATTGATACTGTGACTTGCACTAAACCATGATACTAAAGACGGGTCGGCCCTGAGGGGTACCCGCGCGAGCTTAATGCGAAGTGATGTGGAGTCGGGTTGACCTGGATGGTGCCCGCGAGATTAATACGAGGCGTGGCCGGGCATTCTTAGCCCTTGCCGCAAGTCCTCGAGACGGGGCGACGGGGTCACATCGATCGTGAGTCTCTGCTCATTTCCGCGCGCTCCTAATCCACTACGGTTTGGATATTTGATCCGAGGGGCCTCTGGCCCGATAGCACTAACCATCACGTGGGCATAGTATGGGCGTTCTGCGTCGTATACATCAGCCGAAGCTTGTTTGACGTCAGTAAGGAGCGGCGCACGCCGAGTTGGACTGGGAACGCAACCGCGCTTGTATAAGGGGTTGCTAGGTCTGCTCTCGGTGGCCCCGTAACGTGCAGGAGTTCCCGGGGCGATGGCCCAAGACCCCTGGGGGCATAGGTTAGTCCGGCGTGCTGACCTCTCTTATAAGCCTAGGTCGGGTTGCGGCGTGTTGTTTAGCCGAGGCCGGGCATGACTCAGAAAAGTGTGTCCGGCCGGAGTTAAGCAAGCGTGGTGGGTAAGTTGGTGCACCCCTGCAGGGAAGAAACTTCTATCGATAGCCTGTCCTACGGTAACGGACACTCGGAGTTGTATCCCGATCGGTACAACTAGAACATGTGATGAGAACTGGATAGTACGGCTCTGGGATTGCTTTCTCGCAGGGAGTCGAGAAAGGATCTCAGGTCGAGGTTGATGATACTACTACTACTTTACATTATGTTATTCTGCTCTCTTCTAATGCTGCAAGACTGTCGAAGATTGTTGAAGATGCCAGTCTTCGATAGGACTAGGCTTCCCCCTCTATTCTGGCATTTCTGCAGCCCAGTCCACATATACATCCATTCCTTTGACAATGTTGCATATGTAGTGTAGATCCTTGCTTGCTGAGTACTTCGGATGAGTACTCACATTTGCTTTACTTTCTTTTTCCCCCATATTCCATTTGATGCCACCAGACGACGGAGCCCCTGAGCCAGACGCCCCAGCCGACGACCAGTACTACTACCCGCCTGGCGAGTACTACTACTACGAGGAGCCGTTTGACGACCAGGAGTAGGATCGGAGGGTCCAGGGCAGGAGGCCTACGCCTTTCGATCGTAGCTTTTATTTTACCCCGCCTCTGTGAAGGCTTATTTCTCTCTCTGTAATATATCTGTACTCAGATATCTGATGCTTCCGCTGACGCTTGTATGCCATCGAGCTATGTATTCGAGCCCTCGAGGCCCTAGCTTGTAATATAAAGCTTGTATGACTTTATTTATGTTTTAGAGTTGTGTTGTGATATCTTCAAGTGAGTCCTAGGCTTGATCGTGTGCATTTGTGTGTATGGTTAGTGCACGATTAAGCCGGGGTCGTCACATCCCTTTGCAGAGGGAAGCAGGGATTTGCAGCGGTGCTAGAGCTCGGTTTTTTTTAAACAGAGGTAAATGAAATTTTGAGAAATGCACCCTTCTTGTTTACTTCGTGACCCTCAGTTATCGATATCTTCCATGCTAAACACATTAGTGGCGTTTCCCAAGCTATAAAAGTAAAGGTTTACTCCCCCTCCACCAACAAACACACTCCACGGCTAACCGAATCCACGGGTGCCGTCCATACCAACATCAGTCCTGGGGGAGTTTTGTTTAATTATTTGCAATTTGATTTCGGGACTGGGAATCCCTATAACCGCCCCTCTCATGCAAGGACGAGTGAATAAACACTCATCATGAGAATAACCCGCTTAGCATGGAAGATACCGACTACCTCCTATCGCTCTATGAACAATCCAGGCACACAAAAAGGATATTTATTTGAAGTTTTTAGAGGTGCCACATGCAAATTTACTTAGAACGGCAGGGTAATACCGCATATAGGTAGGTATGGTGGACTCATCTGGAATAAATTGGGTTTTAGGATTTTGATGCACAAGCAGTAATTCCGCTTAGTACAGGCGAAGGCTAGCAAAAAGGTTGGGAAGCAGCCAGCTAGAGAGCGAAAACGGTCATGAACATGCATTATGCATAATGAACATTGGATACTAGCATGAGTAGGATATGAACACCAAGAACATAAATACCATAGATGCTATGTTGTTTTGATTCAACTACATGCATGAACATATGCCAAGTCAAGCCACTCGAACATTCGGAGGAGGATACCATACCATCATACTACCTCACAATCATTTTAACGCAATGTTGACATCCAAGATAAATCCTTATCCACCCCTAGCTACTTAAGCATGGCATGAGAAACTATAATCTCTAATTGTCATTGCAAACATGTTTGATCATAATATGTTGAATCATGGATACTAGGTTAAACATATTTAAAAAAAACAGAACAAGTTGAGTTCATACCCGTTTCTCTCTGCCACAGCCAGTTCACCAAATGTCGTCATTATTGCCTTTCACTTGCACGACCGAACTATTTGAAAAATAATAATAGTGCAAGAATGCCTTGGACTAAGCTGGAATCTGCAAACATTTTATTCAAAGAGGAGAAGAAAAGGTAATATGGGCTCTTTGTTAGATCAACAATAATGCATATGAGAGCCACTCAACATTTTCATCGTGGTCTTCTCCTCGGTATGACTCAATAAAAGGAGAAGAAATTCAGAGAAACACACTGAAATATTTTTGGAGTTTTTAGTTTTTCTTGAAGGAAGCAAATTAACGAAAGAAAAACAAAAGCGAGAAAAACTATTTACACATGAAAGCTCCCAACAAGCAAAAGAAGAACAAGAAATATTTTTTGGGTTTTCTTTTTAATACTATAACTAACTAACTAGAAAGAAAAACCAAAAAGAAGTGGGAATTTTTTTTGGATTTTCTCAAAGTTTTTCAAACATGCAAGAAGAAAGCGAGAAAATAATTCTAACATGGATAATATAATGAAAAAGTGTGAACACCGACAACTGGAATGAGATGCGTGAACATGAATGTAATGTCGGTGGAAATACATACTCCCACAAGATTAGGCTTTTGGCCTAGCTTGGTAATCACCACTCATAGTAGCCTTCAGGTCCCACGTTGAAGTGCTGTGGGGCTGGCACCTGAGCATCCCACTCCTGAGGCTCCTCCCCTGCCGCTGCCTGGTTGTTCCGGTAGGCGACGATGTCCTCTGGCAAGATCATGTATCCGCCCCTGGCAATAGAATCAAACAAAGCAGGTGCATGCAATGGAATAACATCGCGAGTATTTTCACTAAAAACTAGGTTATAAGGAACATCCATAGTAGTGTTCTCGCCATCAATAAAGTGATGATGTGCCATAGCCTGACGATCTAAGTAAACCTTGGGCAAGCGATAATCATGCTGGCGTATCTGAATGTTAAAGTGGCTCGCTAAGCGAGTGGCATAAATAACGCTGTAAAGTGTGCCATACTAGTGTTCTCAAAGTTACCCTTGGATCTGTTAATGTGAAGGCGACGTGCCACAATAGCTCCTAAGCTATAAGTGTTATCGCCGTAAAGTGTGCGACGTAGGACAGCGAAATCGGGGGCACTAAGTGCGCCAACCTTCTCTCTAGCAAGTAAACACTTCGCAATAAAAAGAGTAAAATAATGCACTGAAGGAAACTGCAGGCTAGTGGCGGTGACACTCGACAGCCCTCTCTCATCCCCCATTGATAGAGTGCGGTAAAAGCCCTCAAACTCTGCGGGCCTAGGCTCTCTTATTTCCCCATCAGAAGGGATCAAGCATATATCACAAAATTTAGTAAGTGGTATCTAACGGGATTCAGCATATAAATTAAACTGCACCTCAGGAGGGTTATTCCTACTTATGAAATGAAAACTTTGCACAAAGGAATTTGTGAGGAGATGATATTGTTCACACTCAACTGCGATGAAGTCGATGAGGCCGGCATTGGCAGCAAATTGTGCAAACTCTTGACGGATTCCAGCTCCATCCATGAATGGGTTGTGCGGCCATTCGCACGGCCGTACTTCTGCCATTCTCCGGATGCGGAGATCATTGTCTGATGACTCCCCAATAACTCCCTTGGAGCTCTTCTTGGAAGCAAACTGTAACACCCCCTTGTAATGGCCACAGTGATCAGCTGTTAATAATGCCATGTCATCATCATTTGCAGTGCCAAATCATTTGGGTTAATAATCCAATTCAAATTCAAAATCTGAAAATCAAATTAAATTCCAAAGTGCAAATTGAAGTTGATCAAACTCTGCTGGAGAAATGTTATTTAGTTAGCAAATAATCCAGTGGTCATGGCAAAATCATAATCATTATTTTTGGAGTTAGCTAAGTGAGTGAAACAACCTGAAACAGCACTCAAAACAGACTATTTACATCTATTAAATTAATATCAAACTCAAATGGAATCCAAATTTGTCCAAACCACTTTTTGGTGAGAGATAATATTGCATTGCAATATTTGGGCCAACTCTCACATTTTTCAAAAGTGCACAAGTGCCCTAAACATTTTGAAACAGAAAAGGATAAAAGAAAATGGAGAAGCTAAAACAGAAAAACAAAAGCGGGACACTGTGCACTGGGCCTTAGTGCACAGTGCCCCGAGTCGCGGCCCAACTGGCCCAGCTTCTCCTCCCTCCTCCCCGTGTCGGCCGCGCCCTGGTCGCGCGCGCGCGCGCCAGCCGGGCGACGACACGGCGACGGCACCGGCGCCACCGACAGCCGCGAGGAGATAAGGGAGAGGCCGTGCGTCTCCCCTGGCTCTCCTCGCCACTTTCCCCTCTCCTCTCTCTCGCTCCGCCCGTCTTCCCCCTCAGATCCGGGAGCAGCCGGACGCGGCCGCCGCCGCTCGACGCCGTGCTCGCGGCTACCGGCCTCGCATCGCCTCGTCGAGATGTCCCTCGCCTCCGCCGTGGTCGACCGCGTCGCCTGAAGCTCTCTGGTGGAGCAGGGGAGCTCCACAGGCGTCGTTTTTCTCCGCCCCCTTTGCTTCGGTCGCCGGCGCCTCTCCGTCGATTCCCGGCGCAGCAGCTACTAAACCACTCGCCGGGCCTACGTGTGAGCCTGCACGGTGAGCTTCTCCCCTCCTCTCTCTCGCTGCGCCATAGGAACCGCCGTAGCTAGCCGCCACCGTGGTCGTGCTTTGTCCGCCGCCGACGAGCTCGTGCTCGTGGCCATGGCCGCTTCCGTGCTTGGCTAAGCACCGCGCTGTGCTCCTGGCAACCCCGGGAGTCGAACGCGCACTCGCACGTACCCCCTCGAGCCGCGCAGCCGCGATCCCGTCCAGACCCC
This sequence comes from Thinopyrum elongatum, assembly GCA_011799875.1. NCBI lineage: Eukaryota > Viridiplantae > Streptophyta > Magnoliopsida > Poales > Poaceae > Thinopyrum > Thinopyrum elongatum. The sequence continues at coordinate 72,687,278 of CM022302.1, read as the reverse complement.
GAACTCCGGCGCCGCCCGCGAGCTCACCGTCGACGGCTCCGGTAGATTCCGGCGACGAGACCACTCCCACGCGACGGGCGAGTCCCCTGGCTTTCGAACGCACCCAAGCCCGACTCGAACCGAGCCCTATAGCTCGATTCCGGCCAACTCCGGCGACGCGCCGCCGTGCGATTTGGTCGCCGGCGACCAGCCGCCGGCCCCGCTGACGTGGCACAGTCGGGGCCCACCCCTGGGTCACTGACCCGTGGGCCCCAGGGGCCCGACCGGCCAGCTGACCGGTCAGCCCTGCTGACTGGACCGGCCCAGTCGCTGACACGTGGGCCCCACCTCCCTGATTAATTAGTTAAAACAAATTAGAAATAAAAATAAACTAATTAACCTAATGTCTCACTCACATGTGGGGTCCACCCCCTAATTAATCCTGGTAATTAAACTGAATCACTGATTAAAGAAATAGAGGCTGACATGTGGGTCCCACTGGACCCACATGTCAGGTTTGACTGGTCAACCGTCCTGTTGACTTGCTGACGTCAGCAGCGCGTCATGCTGACGTCATAATTCATTTTCTGTTAAATAAAATAATTCCAGAAATTCAAATAATCTTTAAAAATTAATAACTTTTAAACCGTAGCTCGGATCGAAAAAGTTAAAACATGAAAGTTGCTCAGAACGACGAGACGAGTCTGATCGTGCCGTCTGTTTCTCCATCGGAACCTCCTACGTAGAAGAACTCGTAACTCCGGACCCGAATCCGGCAGATGAATAGTGCACACACGTCGGATATTAAATCCCAGAATAATTCTAAAAATAACTAAAATGACTTAGATGCATATTCAGGCAACCCTGCACTGCATCATAGCATAGCACGCACTGTGTGGCATATGATTGCATATTGTTTACCTGTTTCCTCCCCCTCTTCTCTCTCGATAGACCCCGACGCAGACGTAGCTCCACACGCAGACGCAGCTCCGGAGTACGACTACGTTCCCGACGACACCCCTGAAGACCTTGCCCTTGCCCCAGAGCAAACAGGCAAGCACCCCCATTTTGAGCATGCCTATATCGCCTATTCTCTCCCCTCTTATGCTTGCATTAGATGATACTGCTGCTGTTACTATCCTACTCTGCTGCATAGCCTGTTTATTGTAACCTGCCTTGCTACCTTACTGGTTATCCTAGACTGCTTAGTATAAGGTGGGTAGAGACACGACAGAGACCCCCACTTGATCCCGACTGCCCTGCTGGACATCAGAAGACCCGATCATCGGGATTGAAGACTAGACCATGGCACCGCACATCACTTCCCCTTAGTTGCCGACACTGCTGGGTTATCATCGAGTGCCGAGGGTGATACCTCGTTAGCACTTCTGATGTTAACCTTGTAGGTTAGTTACTCGGTCGTGGTAAGCGAGGGTGATTCCTCCTACACCACCCCCGATAACGACATCGTCGCGCAACCTCTCAAGTGTGGACCTCAAGGGTGATTCCTCCTTCGTTCACCTTGATGATAACATCGAGCGGGAATTCCATCGAGGGTGATTCCTCAGGGTTCCCTTCGGTGTCCGACACACAGTTACCTTGGATATTATGACTTGACTATGAACCACGATACTAAAGACGGGTCGGCCCTGAGGGGTACCCGCGCGAGCTTATTGCGAAGTGATGTGGAGTCGGGTTGACCTGGATGGTGCCCGCGAGATAACTACGAGGCGTGGCCGGGCATTCTTAGCCCTTGCCACAAGTCCTCGAGACGGGGCGACGGGGTCACATCGATCGTGAGTCTCTGCTCGTTTCCGTGCGCTCCTAATCCACTACGGTTTGGATATTTGATCCGAGGGGCCTCTGGCCCGATAGCACTAACCATCACGTGGGCATAGTATGGGCATTCTGCGTCGTACACATCAGCCGAAGCTTGTTTGACGTCAGTAAGGAGCGGCGCACGCCGAGTTGGACTGGTAACGCAACCGCGCTTGTATAAGGGGTTGCTAGGTCTGCTCTCGGTGGCCCCGTAACGTGCAGGAGTTCCCGGGGCGATGGCCCAAGACCCCTGGGGGCATAGGTTTAGTCCGGCGTGCTGACCTCTCTTATAAGCCTAGGTCGGGTTGCGGCGTGTTGCTTAGCCGAGGCCGGGCATGACCCAGAAAAGTGTGTCCGGCCAGAGTTAAGTGAGCGTGGTGGGTAAGTTGGTGCACCCCTGCAGGGAAGAAACTTCTATCGATAGCCTGTCCTACGGTAACGGACACTCGGAGTTGTATCCCGATCGGTACAACTAGAACATGTGATGAGAACTGGATAGTACGGCTCTGGGATTGCTTTCTCGCAGGGAGTCGAGAAAGGATCTCAGGTCGAGGTTGATGATATTACTACTACTACTTTACATTATGTTCATCTGCTCTCTCTTCTGATGCTGCAAGACTGTCGAAGATTGTCGAAGATGCTAGTCTTCGATAGGACTAGGCTTTCCCCCTCTACTCTGGCATTTCTGCAGCCCAGTCCACATATACAGCCATTCCTTTGACAATGATGCATATGTAGTGTAGATCCTTGCTTGCTGAGTACTTCGGATGAGTACTCACGTTTGCTTTATTTTCTTTTTTCCCCCATTTTCCATTTGATGCCACCAGACGACGGAGCCCCTGAGCCAGAAGCCCCAGCCGACGACCAGTACTACTATCCGCCTGGCGAGTACTACTACTACGAAGAGCCGTTCGACGACCAGGAGTAGGATCGGAGGGTCCAGGGCAGGAGGCCTACGCCTTTCGATCGTAGTTTTTTTATTTTTACCCCGCCTCTGTGAAGGCTTATCTCTCTCTCTGTAATATATCTGTACTCAGATATCTAATGCTTCCGCTGACGCTTGTATGCCATCGAGCTTGTATTCGAGCCCTCGAGGCCCTGGCTTGTAATATTAAGCTTGTATGACTTTATTTTTATGTTTTAGAGTTGTGTTGTGATATCTTCAAGTGAGTCCTTAGGCTTGATCGTGCGCATTTGCGTGTATGATTAGTGCACGATTAAGCCGGGGTCGTCACAGGTTGGTATCAGAGCCGACTGCCTCTAGGAATCCCCCTTTCCAATTCCTTGGCCGAAGTTGAGTCTAGAAATCGAAAATTGTTTTACTAACTTGGCTGTGTGGCTTACGGGCCCACGTCGCCAACTGGGTGGTATTAGGATCTTTTATTCCTCGTCTTTACTCTGGGATTCTAATCTCTCATCTATTCGGGTTTAATAAAATTTACTAACACTGACATTTAGGTTCTCGTTAATTCTATCCACCCGGAGAGCTGGATTCAGTGCGATTTCCCTGTCTTTGATCTGATTAGTCTGATAATCATTTTCCTTTCCATTGTTTTGTTTAACCTTTCTCTCCGAGTTGTATTATACTCCGAGTTGTCATTCGATAAGACCAGATTCTGCATCAGAGTGCACGCGGAGAGTAGGATCCAGCGAGTTGATGGATCTTCGGTGTTCTCTAAACTCGACTTGAGGTTGGGTTATCACCAGATCCGTGTCCGCAAAGAGGATATTCCCAAGACTGCATTCGTTACTCGTTATGGCTCATACGAGTACACCGTCATGTCATTTGGTCTGACGAATGCTCCCGCTACCTTCTCCCGCCTAATGAATTATATATTCATGGACTACCTCGACAAGTTCGTCGTGGTATATCTAGATGATATTCTGGTTTATTCGAAGAACAAAGAAGAACATGCTGAGCACCTTCGACTAGTTCTGGAGAGACTTCGAGAGCACCAATTATATGCCAAGTACTCTAAATGCGAATTCTGGCTTCCTGAAGTGACCTACCTTGGACATGTGATTTCCAAGGACGGTATTGCCGTTAACCCGGAGCGTGTTCAGGCTATCCTTGACTGGACCCCTCCGAAGAATGCCAAGCAGGTCCGAAGCTTTCTCGGTCTAGCCAGCTATTGTCGCCGATTCGTCGAGAACTTCTCCAAGATCGCCAAGCCCCTGACTAATCTGCTCCACAAAGGCGTTAAGTTTGAGTGGACAGACAAGTGTCAGGAAAGTTTCCAGACCCTCAAGGACAAGCTCACTTCTGCTCCAGTGCTTGCTCCTCCTGATTCTCGCAAGGACTTTGTCATATATTGCGACGCCTCTCGTCAGGGATTAGGCTGCGTCCTAATGCAAGAGCGGAGAGTAATTGCATATGCTTCACGTCAATTGCGTCCACATGAAGAGAATTATCCAGTGCATGATCTTGAACTTGCAGCAGTGATGTATGCCTTGAAGTTATGGCGACACTACCTTCTGGGTAATCGGTGTGAAATTTATACCGATCACCAAAGTCTGAAATACTTATTCACTCAACCGGATCTTAATCTCCGACAACAACGATGGTTAGAAGCTATTGCGGATTATGACTGCGGTATTTCTTATACCCCGGGCAAAGCTAATGTAATGGCCGATGCCCTGAGTCGCAAGTCATATTGCAACAACCTCATGGTTAGGCAAGCTCAACCCCGTCTTCACGCAGAACTGACTCAGCTGAATCTGCGAATTCTTCCCCAGGGTTCTCTTAATAACCTTGTGGTACAGCCAGACCTTCTAAAGGCTGTTAAAGAAGCGCAAGCCAAAGATGCTGAAATTGACTTGATGAAGAAGGAGCTTCACCTTGCTAAGTATCGGGATTTCTCAGTTGCTGAAGATGGTACATTATATTTCAGAGACCGCATCGTAGTACCTCGCTTCGAGCTGATGACTGACAAAGTCATGAAGGAGGCCCATGATACACCGCTGTCTATCCATCCGGGTAGTACCAAAATGTATCGAGATCTTCGTCAAAGGTACTGGTGGTCTAGGATGAAGCAGGATATTGCTCGTTATGTTGCCGAGTGTGACGTTTGTCGTCGCGTGAAGGCAGAACATCAGAAACCTGCTGGAATTCTGCAACCGCTCCCTATTCCTCTATGGAAGTGGGATAAAGTGCAAATGGACTTCATCACTGGTCTTCCCAAGTCTCAGAAGGGTCACGATGCCATTCTTGTCGTCGTCGACCAACTCTCCAAGGTTGCTCATTTCCTACCTGTTAAGGAGACTATCAACGCTAGCCAGCTAGCAGAACTGTACATTGCCAGAATTGTTTCACTCCATGGTATTCCGAAGGAGATTAGTTCAGACCGTGGTGTTCTTTTCACTTCCAAGTTCTGGGAAAGTTTCCAAGAAGCCATGGGAACTCATATTACCTGGAGTTCCGCATATCATCCTCAGTCCCAAGGCCAAGTTGAGCGTGTTAATCAAGTGCTTGAAGACATGCTTCGAGCTTGTGTTATATCCTTCGGTAAGAAATGGGAGGAATCTCTCCCGTATGCCGAGTTCTCTTATAACAACAGTTATCAAGCCAGCTTAAAAATGGCCCCATTTGAGGTTCTTTATGGACGTAAATGTCGAACCCCTCTGAATTGGTCAGAAACTGGGGAACGACCTCTTGTTGGACCGGACATTATTCAGCATGCCGAAGAACAAGTCCGAATTGTCCGGGAGAATCTCAAAGCAGCTCAAGATCGTCAGAAGAGTAATTATGATCGCAAGCGATGGGGTGTGATCTATCAACCTGGTGATCAAGCCTATCTTCGTGTCACTCCAATGAAGGGCACCCGTCGTTTCGGAATCAAGGGCAAGCTAGCTCCTCGCTATATTGGTCCTTTTCGCATAGTTGCCAGACGTGGACATGTGGCATATAAATTGGAGTTGCCGCCACAGTTCTCTCATATTAATGATGTCTTCCACATGTCGCAACTCCGTAAGTGCTTCAAGGAATCCCCGCACCGTGCAGTGGATCATGAGATGCTCGAGCTACAAGATGATCTTTCCTATAAGGAGCATCCGATCCGCATCCTCGACGAAGCTGAGCGTCGTACTCGTCAGAAGACGACCAAGTTCCTAAAAGTGCAATGGTCGAATCATACTGAAGATGAAGCCACTTGGGAACGCGAGGATCATCTTCGGGAAGAATATCCCGGACTCTTTCCTTCTACCTCCTAAATTCTCGGGACGAGAATTTCTTTTAGAGGAGGAGAATTTGTAACACCCCCTTGTAATGGCCACAGTGATCAGCTGTTAATAATGCCATGTCATCATCATTTGCAGTGCCAAATCATTTGGGTTAATAATCCAATTCAAATTCAAAATCTGAAAATCAAATTAAATTCCAAAGTGCAAATTGAAGTTGATCAAACTCTGCTGGAGAAATGTTATTTAGTTAGCAAATAATCCAGTGGTCATGGCAAAATCATAATCATTATTTTTGGAGTTAGCTAAGTGAGTGAAACAACCTGAAACAGCACTCAAAACAGACTATTTACATCTATTAAATTAATATCAAACTCAAATGGAATCCAAATTTGTCCAAACCACTTTTTGGTGAGAGATAATATTGCATTGCAATATTTGGGCCAACTCCCACATTTTTCAAAAGTGCACAAGTGCCCTAAACATTTTGAAACAGAAAAGGATAAAAGAAAATGGAGAAGCTAAAACAGAAAAACAAAAGCGGGACACTGTGCACTGGGCCTTAGTGCACAGTGCCCCGAGTCGCGGCCCAACTGGCCCAGCTTCTCCTCCCTCCTCCCCGTGTCGGCCGCGCCCTGGTCGCGCGCGCGCGCGCCAGCCGGGCGACGACACGGCGACGGCACCGGCGCCACCGACAGCCGCGAGGAGATAAGGGAGAGGCCGTGCGTCTCCCCTGGCTCTCCTCGCCACTTTCCCCTCTCCTCTCTCTCGCTCCGCCCGTCTTCCCCCTCAGATCCGGGAGCAGCCGGACGCGGCCGCCGCCGCTCGACGCCGTGCTCGCGGCTACCGGCCTCGCATCGCCTCATCGAGATGTCCCTCGCCTCCGCCGTGGTCGACCGCGTCGCCTGAAGCTCTCTGGTGGAGCAGGGGAGCTCCACAGGCGTCGTTTTTCTCCGCCCCCTTTGCTTCGGTCGCCGGCGCCTCTCCGTCGATTCCCGGCGCAGCAGCTACTAAACCACTCGCCGGGCCTACGTGTGAGCCTGCACGGTGAGCTTCTCCCCTCCTCTCTCTCGCTGCGCCATAGGAACCGCCGTAGCTAGCCGCCACCGTGGTCGTGCTTTGTCCGCCGCCGACGAGCTCGTGCTCGTGGCCATGGCCGCTTCCGTGCTTGGCTAAGCACCGCGCTGTGCTCCTGGCAACCCCGGGAGTCGAACGCGCACTCGCACGTACCCCCTCGAGCCGCGCAGCCGCGATCCCGTCCAGACCCCGAACTCCGGCGCTGCCCGCGAGCTCACCGTCGACGGCTCCGGTAGATTCCGGCGACGAGACCACTCCCACGCGACGGGCGAGTCCCCTGGCTTTCGAACGCACCCAAGCCCGACTCGAACCGAGCCCTATAGCTCGATTCCGGCCAACTCCGGCGACGCGCCGCCGTGCGATTTGGTCGCCGGCGACCAGCCGCCGGCCCCGCTGACGTGGCACAGTCGGGGCCCACCCCTGGGTCACTGACCCGTGGGCCCCAGGGGCCCGACCGGCCAGCTGACCGGTCAGCCCTGCTGACTGGACCGGCCCAGTCGCTGACACGTGGGCCCCACCTCCCTGATTAATTAGTTAAAACAAATTAGAAATAAAAATAAACTAATTAACCTAATGTCTCACTCACATGTGGGGTCCACCCCCTAATTAATCCTGGTAATTAAACTGAATCACTGATTAAAGAAATAGAGGCTGACATGTGGGTCCCACTGGACCCACATGTCAGGTTTGACTGGTCAACCGTCCTGTTGACTTGCTGACGTCAGCAGCGCGTCATGCTGACGTCATAATTCATTTTCTGTTAAATAAAATAATTCCAGAAATTCAAATAATCTTTAAAAATTAATAACTTTTAAACCGTAGCTCGGATCGAAAAAGTTAAAACATGAAAGTTGCTCAGAACGACGAGACGAGTCTGATCGTGCCGTATGTTTCTCCATCGGAACCTCCTACGTAGAAGAACTCGTAACTCCGGACCCGAATCCGGCAGATGAATAGTGCACACACGTCGGATATTAAATCCCAGAATAATTCTAAAAATAACTAAAATGACTTAGATGCATATTCAAGCAACCCTGCACTGCATCATAGCATAGCACGCACTGTGTGGCATATGATTGCATATTGTTTACCTGTTTCCTCCCCCTCTTCTCTCTCGATAGACCCCGACGCAGACGTAGCTCCACACGCAGACGCAGCTCCGGAGTACGACTACGTTCCCGACGACACCCCTGAAGACCTTGCCCTTGCCCCAGAGCAAACAGGCAAGCACCCCCATTTTGAGCATGCCTATATCGCCTATTCTCTCCCCTCTTATGCTTGCATTAGATGATATTGCTGCTGTTACTATCCTACTCTGCTGCATAGCCTGTTTATTGTAACCTGCCTTGCTACCTTACTGGTTATCCTAGACTGCTTAGTATAAGGTGGGTAGAGACACGACAGAGACCCCCACTTGATCCCGACTGCCCTGCTGGACATCAGAAGACCCGATCATCGGGATTGAAGACTAGACCATGGCACCGCACATCACTTCCCCTTAGTTGCCGACACTGCTGGGTTATCATCGAGTGCCGAGGGTGATACCTCGTTAGCACTTCTGATGTTAACCTTGTAGGTTAGTTACTCGGTCGTGGTAAGCGAGGGTGATTCCTCCTACACCACCCCCGATAACGACATCGTCGCGCAACCTCTCAAGTGTGGACCTCGAGGGTGATTCCTCCTTCGTTCACCTTGATGATAACATCGAGCGGGAATTCCATCGAGGGTGATTCCTCAGGGTTCCCTTCGGTGTCCGACACACAGTTACCTTGGATATTATGACTTGACTATGAACCACGATACTAAAGACGGGTCGGCCCTGAGGGGTACCCACGCAAGCTTATTGCGAAGTGATGTGGAGTCGGGTTGACCTGGATGGTGCCCGCGAGATAACTACGAGGCGTGGCCGGGCATTCTTAGCCCTTGCCACAAGTCCTCGAGACGGGGCGACGGGGTCACATCGATCGTGAGTCTCTGCTCGTTTCCGCGCGCTCCTAATCCACTACGGTTTGGATATTTGATCCGAGGGGCCTCTGGCCCGATAGCACTAACCATCACGTGGGCATAGTATGGGCGTTCTGCGTCGTACACATCAGCCGAAGCTTGTTTGACGTCAGTAAGGAGCGGCGCACGCCGAGTTGGACTGGTAACGCAACCGCGCTTGTATAAGGGGTTGCTAGGTCTGCTCTCGGTGGCCCCGTAACGTGCAGGAGTTCCCGGGGCGATGGCCCAAGACCCCTGGGGGCATAGGTTTAGTCCGGCGTGCTGACCTCTCTTATAAGCCTAGGTCGGGTTGCGGTGTGTTGCTTAGCCGAGGCCGGGCATGACCCAGAAAAGTGTGTCCGGCCAGAGTTAAGTGAGCGTGGTGGGTAAGTTGGTGCACCCCTGCAGGGAAGAAACTTCTATCGATAGCCTGTCCTACGGTAACGGACACTCGGAGTTGTATCCCGATCGGTACAACTAGAACATGTGATGAGAATTGGATAGTACGGCTCTGGGATTGCTTTCTCGCAGGGAGTCGAGAAAGGATCTCAGGTCGAGGTTGATGATACTACTACTACTACTTTATCTTATGTCCATCTGTTCTCGTCTATTGCTGCAAGACTGTCGAAGATTGTTGAAGATGCTAGTCTTCGATAGGACTAGGCTTCCCCCTCTATTCTGGCATTTCTGCAGCCCAGTCCACATATACAGCCCCCTTTGAAAATGATGCATATGTAGTGTAGATCCTTGCTTGCTGAGTACTTCGGATGAGTACTCACGTTTGCTTTATTTTCTTTTTCCCCCATTTTCCATTTGATGCCACCAGACGACGGAGCCCCTGAGCCAGAAGCCCCAGCCGACGACCAGTACTACTACCCGCCTGGCGAGTACTACTACTACGAGGAGCCGTTCGACGACCAGGAGTAGGATCGGAGGGTCCAGGGCAGGAGGCCTACGCCTTTCGATCGTAGTTTTTATTTTTACCCCGCCTCTGTGAAGGCTTATCTCTCTCTCTGTAATATATCTGTACTCAGATATCTAATGCTTCCGCTGACGTTTGTATGCCATCGAGCTTGTATTCGAGCCCTCGAGGCCCTGGCTTGTAATATTAAGCTTGTATGACTTTATTTTATGTTTTAGAGTTGTGTTGTGATATCTTCAAGTGAGTCCTTAGGCTTGATCGTGCGCATTTGCGTGTATGATTAGTGCACGATTAAGCCGGGGTCGTCACAGGTTGGTATCAGAGCCGACTGCCTCTAGGAATCCCCCTTCCCAATTCCTTGGCCGAAGTTGAGTCTAGTGGTCAAAAATTGTTTTACTAACTTGGCTGTGTGGCTTACGGGCCCACGTCGCCAAATGGGTGGTATTAGGATCTTTTATTCCTCGTCTTTACTCTGGGATTCTAATCTCTCATCTATTCGGGTTTAATAAAATTTACTAACACCGACATTTAGGATCTCGTTAATTCTATCCACCCGGAGAGCTGGATTCAGTGCGATTTCCCTGTCGTTGATCTGATTAGTCTGATAATCATTTTTCTTTCCATTGTTTTGTTTAACCTTTCTCTCCGAGTTGTATTATACTCCGAGTTGTCATTCGATAAGACCATATTCTGCATCAGAGTGCACACGGAGAGTAGGATCCTGCAAGTTGATCGATCTTCGGTGTTTTCTAAACTCGACTTGAGGTTGGGTTATCACCAGATCCGTGTTCGCGAAGAGGATATTCCCAAGACTGCATTCGTTACTCGTTATGGCTCATACGAGTACACCGTTATGTCATTTGGTCTGACGAATGCTCCCGCTACCTTCTCCCGCTTAATGAATTATACATTCATGGACTACCTCGACAAGTTCGTCGTGGTATATCTAGATGATATTCTGGTTTATTCGAAGAGCAAAGAAGAACATGCTGAGCACCTTCGACTAGTTCTGGAGAGACTTCGAGAGCACCAATTATATGCCAAGTTCTCTAAATGCGAATTCTGGCTTCCTGAAGTGACCTATCTTGGACATGTGATTTCCAAGGACGGTATTGCCGTCAACCCGGAGCGTGTTCAGGCTATCCTTGACTGGACTCCTCCGAAGAATGCCAAGCAGGTCCGAAGCTTTCTCGGTCTAGCCAGCTATTGTCGCCGATTCGTCGAGAACTTCTCCAAGATCGCCAAGCCCCTGACTAATCTGCTCCACAAAGGCGTTAAGTTTGAGTGGACAGACAAGTGTCAGGAAAGTTTCCAGACCCTCAAGGACAAGCTCACTTCTGCTCCAGTGCTTGCTCCTCCTGATTCTCGCAAGGACTTTGTCATATATTGCGACGCCTCTCGTCAGGGATTAGGCTGCGTCCTAATGCAAGAGCGGAGAGTAATTGCATATGCTTCACGTCAATTGCGTCCACATGAAGAGAATTATCCAGTGCATGATCTTGAACTTGCAGCAGTGATGTATGCATTGAAGTTATGGCGACACTACCTTCTGAGTAATCGGTGTGAAATTTATACCGATCACCAAAGTCTGAAATACTTATTCACTCAACCGGATCTTAATCTCCGACAACAACGATGGTTAGAAGCTATTGCGGATTATGACTGCGGTATTTCTTATACCCCGGGCAAAGCTAATGTAATGGCCGATGCCCTGAGTCGCAAGTCATATTGCAACAACCTCATGGTTAGGCAAGCTCAACCTCGTCTTCACGCAGAACTGACTCAGCTGAATCTGCGAATTCTTCCCCAGGGTTCTCTTAATAACCTTGTGGTACAGCCAGACCTTCTGAAGGCTGTTAAAGAAGCGCAAGCCAAAGATGCTGAAATTGACTTGATGAAGAAGGAGCTTCACCTTGCTAAGTATCGGGATTTCTCAGTTGCTGAAGATGGTACATTATATTTCAGAGACCGCATCGTAGTACCTCGCTTCGAGCTGATGACTGACAAAGTCATGAAGGAGGCCCATGATACACCGTTGTCTATCCATCCGGGCAGTACCAAAATGTATCGAGATCTTCGTCAAAGGTACTGGTGGTCTAGGATGAAGCAGGATATTGCTCGTTATGTTGCCGAGTGTGACGTTTGTCGTCGCGTGAAGGCAGAACATCAGAAACCTGCTGGAATTCTGCAACCGCTCCCTATTCCTCTATGGAAGTGGGATAAAGTGCAAATGGACTTCATTACTGGTCTTCCCAAGTCTCAGAAGGGTCACGATGCCATTCTTGTCGTCGTCGACCAACTCTCCAAGGTTGCTCATTTCCTACCTGTTAAGGAGACTATCACCGCTAGCCAGCTAGCAGAACTCTACATTGCCAGAATTGTTTCTCTCCATGGTATTCCGAAAGAGATTAGTTCAGACCGTGGTGTTCTTTTCACTTCCAAGTTCTGGGAAAGTTTCCAAGAAGCCATGGGAACTCATATTACCTGGAGTTCAGCTTATCATCCCCAATCCCAAGGCCAAGTTGAGCGTGTTAATCAAGTGCTTGAAGACATGCTTCGAGCTTGTGTTATATCCTTCGGTAAGAAATGGGAGGAATCTCTCCCGTATGCCGAGTTCTCTTATAACAACAGCTATCAAGCCAGCTTAAAAATGGCCCCATTTGAGGTTCTTTATGGACGTAAATGTCGAACCCCTCTGAATTGGTCAGAAACTGGGGAACGACCTCTTGTTGGACCGGACATCATTCAGCATGCCGAAGAACAAGTCCGAATTGTCCGGGAGAATCTCAAAGCAGCTCAAGACCGTCAGAAGAGTAATTATGATCGCAAGCGATGGGGACTGACTTATCAACCAGGTGATCATGCTTATCTCCGAGTCACTCCTATGAAGGGTACCCGTCGTTTTGGAATCAAGGGCAAGCTAGCTCCTCGCTATATTGGTCCTTTCCGTATCGTGGCTAGACGTGGACATGTGGCTTATAAATTGGAATTACCGCCACAGTTCTCTCATATTCATGATGTCTTCCACGTATCGCAACTCCGTAAGTGCTTCAAGGAATCTCCGCATCGTGCAGTGGATCATGAGATGCTCGAGCTACAAGATGATCTTTCCTATAAGGAGCATCCGATCCGCATCCTCGACGAAGCTGAGCGTCGTACTCGTCAGAAGACGACCAAGTTCCTAAAAGTGCAATGGTCGAATCATACTGAAGATGAAGCCACTTGGGAACGCGAGGATCATCTTCGGGAAGAATATCCCGGACTCTTTCCTTCTACCTCCTAAATTCTCGGGACGAGAATTTCTTTTAGAGGAGGAGAACTTGTAACACCCCCTTGTAATAAGTACTGTGATACTCTGTTAAACTGCCAAGTCATGATCATTTGCAGTGCCAAGTCATTTGGGTTAATAATCCAATTCAAATTCAAAATCTGAAAATCAAATTAAATTCCAAAGTGCAAATTGAAGTTGATCAAACTCTGCTGGAGAAATGTTATTTAATTAGCAAATAATCCAGTGGTCATGGCAAAATCATAATCATTATTTTTGGAGTTAGCTAAGTGAGTGAAACTACCTGAAACAGCACTCAAAACAGACTATTTACATCTATTAAATTAATATCAAACTCAAATGGAATCCAAATTTGTCCAAACCACTTTTTGGTGAGAGATAATATTGCATTGCAATATTTGGGCCAACTCCCACATTTTTCAAAAGTGCACAAGTGCCCTAAACATTTTGAAACAGAAAAGGATAAAAGAAAATGGAGAAGCTAAAACAGAAAATCAAAAGCGGGACACTGTGCACTGGGCCTTAGTGCACAGTGCCCCGAGTCGCGGCCCAGCAGGCCCACCTCGTCTCCCTCCTCCCCGTGTCGTCCCCGCCGTGGCCGCGCGCGCGCGCGCCAGTCGGCCGGCGACACCGCGGCGCCACCGACGCTACAGGGAGGAGGAGGAGATAAGGCCGGAGCCACTCGACCCCCCTGGCTTCCCCTGGCATTCCCTATCTCTCTCCCTCGCTCGCTCCGCCCGTCTTCCCCCTCAGATCCGGGAGCAGCCGGACACGGCCGCCGCCGCTCGACGCCGTGCTCGCGGCTACCGGCCTCGCATCGCCTCGTCGAGATGTCCCTCGCCTCCGCCGTGGTCGACCGCGTCGCCTGAAGCTCTCTGGTGGAGCAGGGGAGCTCCACAGGCGTCGTTTTTCTCCGCCCCCTTTGCTTCGGTCGCCGGCGCCTCTCCGTCGATTCCCGGCGCAGCAGCTACTAAACCACTCGCCGGGCCTACGTGTGAGCCTGCACGGTGAGCTTCTCCCCTCCTCCCTCTCGCTGCGCCATAGGAACCGCCGTAGCTAGCCGCCACCGTGGTCGTGCTTTGGCCGCCGCCGACGAGCTCGTGCTCGTGGCCATGGCCGCTTCCGTGCTTGGCTAAGCACCGCGCTGTGCTCCTGGCAACCCCGGGAGTCGAACGCGCACTCGCACGTACCCCCTCGAGCCGCGCAGCCGCGATCCCGTCCAGACCCCGAACTCCGGCGCCGCCCGCGAGCTCACCGTCGACGGTTCCGGTAGATTCCGGCGACGAGACCACTCCCACGCGACGGGCGAGTCCCCTGGCTTTCGAACGCACCCAAGCCCGGCTCGAACCGAGCCCTATAGCTCGATTCCGGCCAACTCCGGCGACGCGCCGCCGTGCGATTTGGTCGCCGGCGACCAGCCGCCGGCCCCGCTGACGTGGCACAGGCGGGGCCCACCGCTGGGTCACTGACCCGTGGGCCCCAGGGGCCCGACCGGCCAGCTGACCGGTCAGCCCTGCTGACTGGACCGGCCCAGTCGCTGACACGTGGGCCCCACCTCCCTGATTAATTAGTTAAAACAAATTAGAAATAAAAATAAACTAATTAACCTAATGTCTCACTGACATGTGGGGTCCACCCCCTAATTAATCCTGGTAATTAAACTGAATCACTGATTAAAGAAATAGAGGCTGACATGTGGGTCCCACTGGACCCACATGTCAGGTTTGACTGGTCAACCGTCCTGTTGACTTGCTGACGTCAGCAGCACGCCATGCTGACGTCATAATTCATTTTCTGTTAAATAAAATAATTCCAGAAATTCAAATAATCTTTAAAAATTAATAACTTTTAAACCGTAGCTCGGATCGAAAAAGTTAAAACATGAAAGTTACTCAGAACGACGAGACGAGTCTGATCGTGCCGTCTGTTTCTCCATCGGAACCTCCTACGTAGAAGAACTCGTAACTCCGGACCCGAATCCGGCAGATGAATAGTGCACACACGTCGGATATTAAATCCCAGAATAATTCTAAAAATAACTAAAATGACTTAGATGCATATTCAGGCAACCCTGCACTGCATCATAGCATAGCACGCACTGGTGGCATATGATTGCATATTGTTTACCTGTTTCCTCCCCCTCTTCTCTCTCGATAGACCCCGACGCAGACGTAGCTCCAGACGCAGACGCAGCTCCGGAGTACGACTACGTTCCCGGCGACACCCCTGAAGACCTTGCCCTTGCCCCAGAGCAAACAGGCAAGCACCCCCATTTTGAGCATTCCGATATCGCCTACTCTCTCCCCTCTTATGCTTGCACTAGATGTTACTGCTGCTATTACTATCCTACTATGTTGCATAGCCTGTTTACTTGTAACCTACTTTTGATGCATGCCTGTTATCCTAAACTGTTTAGCATAGGATGGGTAGAGTCACGACAGAGACCCCCATTTGATCCCGACTGCCCTGTTGGATATCAGAAGACCCGATCACCGGGAATGAAGACCAGACCCTGACACGACACATCACTTCCCCCTTAGTTGCCGACGCTACTGGGTTATCGTCGAGTGCCGAGGGTGATACCTCGTCAGCACTTCTGATGTTAACCTTGTAGGTTAGTTACTCGGTCGTGGTAAGCGAGGGTGATTCCTTCTACACCACCCCCGATAACGACGTCGTCGCGCAACTCCTCAAGGTGGACCTCGAGGGTGATTCCTCCTTCGTTCACCTTGATGATAACATCGAGCGGGAATTCCATCGAGGGTGATTCCTCAGGGTTCCCTTCGGTGTCCGACACACAGTTACCTTGGATATTATGACTTGACTATGAACCACGATACTAAAGACGGGTCGGCCCTGAGGGGTACCCGCGCGAGCTTATTGCGAAGTGATGTGGAGTCGGGTTGACCTGGATGGTGCCCGCGAGATAACTACGAGGCGTGGCCGGGCATTCTTAGCCCTTGCCACAAGTCCTCGAGACGGGGCGACGGGGTCACATCGATCGTGAGTCTCTGCTCGTTTCCGCGCGCTCCTAATCCACTACGGTTTGGATATTTGATCCGAGGGGCCTCTGGCCCGATAGCACTAACCATCACGTGGGCATAGTATGGGCGTTCTGCGTCGTACACATCAGCCGAAGCTTGTTTGACGTCAGTAAGGAGCGGCGCACGCCGAGTTGGACTGGTAACGCAACCGCGCTTGTATAAGGGGTTGCTGGGTCTGCTCTCGGTGGCCTCGTAACGTGCAGGAGTTCCCGGGGCGATGGCCCAAGACCCCTGGGGGCATAGGTTTAGTCCGGCGTGCTGACCTCTCTTATAAGCCTAGGTCGGGTTGCGGCGTGTTGCTTAGCCGAGGCCGGGCATGACCCAGAAAAGTGTGTCCGGCCAGAGTTAAGTGAGCGTGGTGGGTAAGTTGGTGCACCCCTGCAGGGAAGAAACTTCTATCGATAGCCTGTCCTACGGTAACGGACACTCGGAGTTGTATCCCGATCGGTACAACTAGAACATGTGGTGAGAACTGGATAGTACGGCTCTGGGATTGCTTTCTCGCAGGGAGTCGAGAAAGGATCTCAGGTCGAGGTTGATGATATTACTACTACTACTTTACATTATGTTCATCTGCTCTCTCCTGATGCTGCAAGACTGTCGAAGATTGTTGAAGATGCTAGTCTTCGATAGGACTAGGCTTTCCCCCTCTACTCTGGCATTTCTGCAGCCCAGTCCACATATACAGCCATTCCTTTGACAATGATGCATATGTAGTGTAGATCCTTGCTTGCTGAGTACTTCAGATGAGTACTCACGTTTGCTTTATTTTCTTTTTCCCCCATTTTCCATTTGATGCCACCAGACGACGGAGCCCCTGAGCCAGAAGCCCCAGCCGACGACCAGTACTACTATCCGCCTGGCGAGTACTACTACTACGAGGAGCCGTTCGACGACCAGGAGTAGGATCGGAGGGTCCAGGGCAGGAGGCCTACGCCTTTCGATCGTAGTTTTTATTTTTACCCCGCCTCTGTGAAGGCTTATCTCTCTCTCTGTAATATATCTGTACTCAGATATCTAATGCTTCCGCTGACGCTTGTATGCCATCGAGCTTGTATTCGAGCCCTCGAGGCCCTGGCTTGTAATATTAAGCTTGTATGACTTTATTTTATGTTTTAGAGTTGTGTTGTGATATCTTCAAGTGAGTCCTTAGGCTTGATCGTGCGCATTTGCGTGTATGATTAGTGCACGATTAAGCCGGGGTCGTCACAGGTTGGTATCAGAGCCAGGTTTCGATCCTGGGACCTGTGGGTTATGGGCCAGAAAGTTCTCTTATAACAACAGTTATCAAGCCAGCTTAAAAATGGCCCCATTTGAGGTTCTTTATGGTCGTAAATGTCGAACCCCTCTGAATTGGTCAGAAACTGGGGAACGACCTCTTGTTGGACCGGACATCATTCAGCATGCCGAAGAACAAGTCCGAATTGTCCGGGAGAATCTCAAAGCAGCTCAAGACCGTCAGAAGAGTAATTATGATCGCAAGCGATGGGGTGTGATCTATCAACCTGGTGATCAAGCCTATCTTCGTGTCACTCCAATGAAGGGCACCCGTCGTTTCGGAATCAAGGGCAAGCTAGCTCCTCGCTACATTGGTCCTTTCCGTATCGTGGCTAGACGGGGACAGGTGGCATATAAATTGGAGTTGCCACCGCAATTCTCCCATATTCATGATGTCTTCCACGTGTCGCAACTCCGTAAGTGCTTCAAGGAATCCCCGCGTCGTGCAGTGGATCATGAGATGCTACAACTGCAAGATAATCTTTCATATAAGGAGCATCCGATCCGCATCCTCGACGAAGCTGAGCGTCGTACTCGTCAGAAGACGACCAAGTTCCTAAAAGTGCAATGGTCGAATCATACTGAAGATGAAGCCACTTGGGAACGCGAGGATCATCTTCGGGAAGAATATCCCGAACTCTTTCCTTCTACCTCCTAAATTCTCGGGACGAGAATTTCTTTTAGAGGAGGAGAATTTGTAACACCCCCTTGTAATGGCCACAGTGATCAGCTGTTAATAATGCCATGTCATCATCATTTGCAGTGCCAAATCATTTGGGTTAATAATCCAATTCAAATTCAAAATCTGAAAATCAAATTAAATTCCAAAGTGC
Source organism: Thinopyrum elongatum (assembly GCA_011799875.1). NCBI lineage: Eukaryota > Viridiplantae > Streptophyta > Magnoliopsida > Poales > Poaceae > Thinopyrum > Thinopyrum elongatum. The sequence goes on along the minus strand of CM022302.1, from coordinate 72,668,879 downwards.
AAATTGAAGTTGATCAAACTCTGCTGGAGAAATGTTATTTAATTAGCAAATAATCCAGTGGTCATGGCAAAATCATAATCATTATTTTTGGAGTTAGCTAAGTGAGTGAAACTACCTGAAACAGCACTCAAAACAGACTATTTACATCTATTAAATTAATATCAAACTCACATGGAATCCAAATTTGTCCAAACCACTTTTTGGTGAGAGATAATATTGCATTGCAATATTTGGGCCAACTCCCACATTTTTCAAAAGTGCACAAGAGCCCTAAACATTTCAGAACAGAAAGGAATAGAAATAAAAAAAAAAAATAAGGGAAGGGGCCACTGTGCACTGCCACTAGTGCACAGTGCCTGAGGCCCAGCCCAGCTAGCTCTCTCCCTCTCTCTCCGATGCCGTGTCAGCGCGCGCATGGCTGCGCCGGCACCGACCGGCCGAACGGCGACAGCGCGACCACCCCACCGACGGGCGAGGAGATAAGGACGAGCCATCCATCTCCCCTGGTCGCCCGCGCACTCTTCCCCTCTTTCCCACACTCGCCTCGCCTCTTCTTCCCTCCTCAGATCCGGTGGCCGGACGCCACCGTCGCCGCGAATCGCCGCCGCCGTGGCCACTGGCCTCCCCACGCCGCCTCTCTGTGCCCCGCAGCTCCGCAGGCGACTGCTGCTTCGACTGGCACCGCCTGGAGGAGCTGGGTGCCTCAGCATCGAGCTCGCGCCGTCGTCTTCCTCCTCGGTCGCCGCCATTCTTCGTCGTCTCCGGCGAACCTCCCTGCTGCTACTAAGCTGTCGCAGGTCCGCCTTGACCGCACGGTGAGCCGCAGTTCCTCCCCACTCCTTTTCCCCGCTCCATTTCGCCCGTGGCTGCCGTCCCATACGAACCCAAACCCATCGCCGCGGCACACGTCGCCGGCGAGTCTCCGGTGACCATATGGTCACGGGCGCGTGCCCACTAGCTTCGCCGCACCGCGTAGGGCTAGCCTATGCCATTCGTTTGAGCTGCTGCACACCGTGGAGTCGTTCCCGACGACCACCCGTACGCGCCGCCGTCCCCGCTCGTCGCCGGCGACGTTCCCGTCCAGCTCAGGCGAAACCACCGCCTCAGTTCGACGCGCGGGCGAGCGCTCGTTCGAACGCATCCAACCCCGAGCCAAACGGCCCACGGATGGCGAATTCCGGCGGTGGCCCGAGCCCTCCGCCGTGTTTTGTGCACGCCGGCGGCAAGCCGCCGGTCACGCCACGCTGGCAGGCCTGGGTCCCACCCGGAGTCACTGCCTGCGGGCCCCGCTGCGCGCTTTGACCGCGTTGACCCGGGTCAACGCGGGTACTGTTCATCCACTCTCACTGACAGGCGGGCCCCACCTCCCTGATTAATTAGTTAAAACAAATTAGAAATAAAAATAAACTAATTAACCTAATGTCTCACTGACATGTGGGGTCCACCCCCTAATTAATCCTGGTAATTAAACTGAATCACTGATTAAAGAAATAGAGGCTGACATGTGGGTCCCACTGGACCCACATGTCATATTTGACTGGTCAACCGTCCTGTTGACTTGCTGACGTCAGCAGCGCGTCATGCTGACGTCATAATTCATTTCTGTTAAATAAAATAATTCCAGAAATTCAAATAATCTTTAAAAATTAATAACTTTTAAACCGTAGCTCGGATCGAAAAAGTTAAAACATGAAAGTTGCTCAGAACGACGAGACGAGTCTGATCGTGCCGTCTGTTTCTCCATCGGAACCTCCTACGTAGAAGAACTCGTAACTCCGGACCCGAATCCGGCAGATGAATAGTGCACACACGTCGGATATTAAATCCCAGAATAATTCTAAAAATAACTAAAATGACTTAGATGCATATTCAGGCAACCCTGCACTGCATCATAGCATAGCACGCACTGTGTGGCATATGATTGCATATTGTTTACCTGTTTCCTCCCCCTCTTCTCTCTCGATAGACCCCGACGCAGACGTAGCTCCAGACGCAGACGCAGCTCCGGAGTACGACTACGTTCCCGACGACACCCCTGAAGACCTTGCCCTTGCCCCAGAGCAAACAGGCAAGCACCCCCATTTTGAGCATGCCTATATCGCCTATTCTCTCCCCTCTTATGCTTGCATTAGATGATACTGCTGCTGTTACTATCCTACTCTGCTGCATAGCCTGTTTATTGTAACCTGCCTTGCTACCTTACTGGTTATCCTAGACTGCTTAGTATAAGGTGGGTAGAGACACGACAGAGACCCCCACTTGATCCCGACTGCCCTGCTGGACATCAGAACACCCGATCATCGGGATTGAAGACTAGACCATGGCACCGCACATCACTTCCCCTTAGTTGCCGACACTGCTGGGTTATCATCGAGTGCCGAGGGTGATACCTCGTTAGCACTTCTGATGTTAACCTTGTAGGTTAGTTACTCGGTCGTGGTAAGCGAGGGTGATTCCTCCTACACCACCCCCGATAACGACATCGTCGCGCAACCTCTCAAGTGTGGACCTCGAGGGTGATTCCTCCTTCGTTCACCTCGATGATAACATCGAGCGGGAATTCCATTGAGGGTGATTCCTCAGGGTTCCCTTCGGTGTCCGACACACAGTTACCTTGGATATTATGACTTGACTATGAACCACGATACTAAAGACGGGTCGGCCCTGAGGGGTACCCGCGCGAGCTTATTGCGAAGTGATGTGGAGTCGGGTTGACCTGGATGGTGCCCGCGAGATAACTACGAGGCGTGGCCGGGCATTCTTAGCCCTTGCCACAAGTCCTCGAGACGGGGCGACGGGGTCACATCGATCGTGAGTCTCTGCTCGTTTCCGCGCGCTCCTAATCCACTACGGTTTGGATATTTGATCCGAGGGGCCTCTGGCCCGATAGCACTAACCATCACGTGGGCATAGTATGGGCGTTCTGCGTCGTACACATCAGCCGAAGCTTGTTTGACGTCAGTAAGGAGCGGCGCACGCCGAGTTGGACTGGTAACGCAACCGCGCTTGTATAAGGGGTTGCTAGGTCTGCTCTCAGTGGCCCCGTAACGTGCAGGAGTTCCCGGGGCGATGGCCCAAGACCCCTGGGGGCATAGGTTTAGTCCGGCGTGCTGACCTCTCTTATAAGCCTAGCTCGGGTTGCGGCGTGTTGCTTAGCCGAGGCCGGGCATGACCCAGAAAAGTGTGTCCGGCCAGAGTTAAGTGAGCGTGGTGGGTAAGTTGGTGCACCCCTGCAGGGAAGAAACTTCTATCGATAGCCTGTCCTACGGTAACGGACACTCGGAGTTGTATCCCGATCGGTACAACTAGAACATATGGTGAGAACTGGATAGTACGGCTCTGGGATTGCTTTCTCGCAGGGAGTCGAGAAAGGATCTCAGGTCGAGGTTGATGATATTACTACTACTACTTTACATTATGTTCATCTGCTCTCTCCTGATGCTGCAAGACTGTCGAAGATTGTTGAAGATGCTAGTCTTCGATAGGACTAGGCTTTCCCCCTCTACTCTGGCATTTCTGCAGCCCAGTCCACATATACAGCCATTCCTTTGACAATGATGCATATGTAGTGTAGATCCTTGCTTGCTGAGTACTTCAGATGAGTACTCACGTTTGCTTTATTTTCTTTTTCCCCCATTTTCCATTTGATGCCACCAGACGACGGAGCCCCTGAGCCAGAAGCCCCAGCCGACGACCAGTACTACTATCCGCCTGGCGAGTACTACTACTACGAGGAGCCGTTCGACGACCAGGAGTAGGATCGGAGGGTCCAGGGCAGGAGGCCTACGCCTTTCGATCGTAGTTTTTATTTTTACCCCGCCTCTGTGAAGGCTTATCTCTCTCTCTGTAATATATCTGTACTCAGATATCTAATGCTTCCGCTGACGCTTGTATGCCATCGAGCTTGTATTCGAGCCCTCGAGGCCCTGGCTTGTAATATTAAGCTTGTATGACTTTATTTTATGTTTTAGAGTTGTGTTGTGATATCTTCAAGTGAGTCCTTAGGCTTGATCGTGCGCATTTGCGTGTATGATTAGTGCACGATTAAGCCGGGGTCGTCACACAAACTTCCTAAAGAAACTCATCTTTTTCCAAGTAGCAATCCCCCAAAACAGTTTCAGAAATGGAGCTTCGAGCAAAGAGATCGAAATCCACGGGTTTGAGAGCAAGAACACGAGAGAGAGAGCAATGGTGATTTTTTTCTGGAGGTAGGTGATGACATGGGCTAAAGAGATAAGTGAGGGGGCCCACGTGGGGACCATAACCCACCAGGGCGCGCCCAGGTGGGTTGTGCCCACCTGGTGCACCCCCCTCTGATGTTATTCGCACTAAAAATTCAGAAATATTCAGGAAAAAATCGTATTAAATTTTCAGGACATTCTGAGAATTTTTATTTTTGGGTCATTTTTTATTGCACGGAAAATCCAGAAAACAGGATAAACATGGCATTTTATTTTATTTAACTAAGAAAAACAGAAAATAAAAAGTAAGGACAGAAGGTAGTGCCTACTAAATTCATCAACTTCATACCTCTCAAAGATGATCCATTAATAAGGTTGATCAAGTCTTATTAACAACCACCTTTGATTAGCATGAAACCGAAGAACTTTCATAAAACACTAAGTTATCTCAACGGGGATATGCATGTCCCCAACAATAAGTATATCATATTTCTTTTTTACAGTAGGTAGAGGTAGTTGAAAACTTCCAATAGTGAGTGTCAGAGATTTTTCAATAACATTAATACCATTCACATGGAATTGTTTCTTCAGAAAGTGCACCGTATGCTCATTACCATTGATATGAAAAGTGACCTTGCTTTTATTGCAATCAATAACAGCCCTTGCAGTATTCAAAAAGGGTCTACCAAGGATAATCGACATGTTGTCGTCCTCGGGCATCTCAAGTATAACAAAGTATGTTAAGATAGTAACATTTGCAACAACAACGGGCACATCCTCACAAATACCGATAGGTACGGCAGTTGATTTATCAGCCATTTGCAAAGATATTTCAGTAGGTGTGAGTTTATTCAAGTTAAGTCTTTTATATAAAGACAAAGGCATAACACTAACACCGGCTCCTAAATCACACAAAGCAGTTTTCACATAATTTCTTTTGATGGAGCATGGTATAGTTGGTATTCCCGGATCTCCAAGTTTTTTAGGATCTCCATCCTTAAAAGAATAATTAGCAAGCATGGTGGAGATTTCAGCTTCCGGTATTTTTCTCTTATTGGTGATGATGTCTTTCATGTACTTTGCATAAGGGGCCATCTTTAAAATAGCAGTCAAGCGAGTACGCAAAAGACAGGCCTAATCATTTCAGCAAAGCGTTCAAATTCTTCATCATCCTTTTTCTTAGTTGATTTAGGTGGAAAGGGCATGGGTTTTTGAACCCATGGTTCTCTTTCCTTACCATGTTTTCTAGCAACAAAGTCTCTTTTATCATATCTTTTATTCTTAGGTTGAGGGTTATCAAGATCAACAGCTGGTTCTATTTCAACATCATTATCTGGTTCTTTCTCATTGTTTGGTTGGGTGTCTTCATGAACCTCATCATTATCCTTTTCATTATCAGTAGGTGAGTGTTCATTACCAGATTGAGTTTCAGCATCAGAGATAGAAACATCATTATCATTGTCAGGAGGTTTTTCTACTTCAGGTTCACTAGAGGCATGCAAAGTCCTATCATTTTTCTTTTTCTTTTTAGAAGGACTAGGTGCATCAGTGTTAATTCTTTGAGAGTCTTGTTCAATTCTTTTAGGATGTCCTACAGGATAAAGTGGTTCCTGAGTCATTTTACCTCCTCTAGTTGCTACTCTAATAGCAAAGTCATTAATATTATTATTCATTTGATCTAGCAACTCTCTCTGAGATTTAGCAACTTGTTCTAGTTGAGTTTGAACCATAGAGGCATGTTTTCCTACACCTCTAACATCATTGGTAATTCTAAATAACAAGTCACTCAAGCGAGCAATCATATCAGAATTATATTTCAATTGTTTCATAACATTTGCATTGAAGTGATCTTGTAATTATCAAACTCATGAAGGCATTTACTAGGATGCATATTATAAGGATTATCATTATCATTAAATTTCATTAGAGAATTTACCTCTACCACCTTGGGTGGTGGTGTGTCAAGTCCATGTATTTCTTCAATAGGAGATAAGTTTTTGACATCCTCAGCTTTAATACCTTTTTCCTTCATAGATTTCTTTGCCTCTTGCATATCTTCCGGACTGAGATATAAGATACCCCTCTTCTTCGGAGTGGGTTTATGCGGTGGTTCAGGAAGAGTCCAATCATCATAATTTTTCAATATATTATTCAATAATTTCTCAGCTTGTTCAACAGTGCGTTCCCTGAAAACACAACCAGCACAACTATCTAGGAAGTCCCTAGAAGTATCGGTTAGTCCATTATAGAAGATATCAAGTATTTCATTTTTCTTAAGAGGATGACCAGGCAAAGCATGTAGCAATTGGAGAAGCCTCCTCCAAGCTTGTGGGAGACTCTCTTCTTCAATTTGCACAAAGTTAAATATTTCCTGTAAGGCAGCTTGTTTCTTATGAGCAGGAAAATATTTTTCAGAGAAGTAGTAGATCATATCCTGGGGACTACGCACACAACCAGGAGCAAGAGTATTATACCATATCTTAGCATCACCCTTTAATGAGAACGGAAATAATTTGAGAATATAATAATAGCGAATTTTATCATCATGAGCAAATAGGGTGGCTATGTCATTCAGCTTAGTAAGATGTGCCACAACAGATTCAATTTCATAACCATGGAAAGGATCAGATTCAACCAAAGTAACTAACACTAGGTCGATAGAGAATTCATAATCCTCATCATCAACAAAGATAGGTGAAATAGCAAACTTAGGATCACATTTCATTCTACCATTCAAAGATTTTTCTTTCAGTTTGCATAATAATTTCTTAAGATCATCCCTATCATTGCAAGCAAGAAAGTCTCTAGTTGTCTCCTCATCCATAACATAACCTTCCGGTATCTTAGGCAATTCATATCTAGGAGGACTAGGTCTAATAGGTATCTCAAGATTTTCAGTTTCAAGCACTTCATTAGTTTCAATAATTTCATTCTCTTTAGCTCTAGTAATTTGTTCATCAAGAAATTCACCTAGTGGCACACCATCATCAAGCAAGGTACTAGCATCATCATAAGCATTATCCATAGCAGAAGTAGCATCATCAATAACTTGCGACATATCAGAATTAATAGCATGTGGTGGTGTTGCAAGTTTACTCAAAATAGAAGGCGAATCAAGTGCAGAGCTAGATGGCAGTTCCTTACCTCCCCTCGTCTTAGAGGGAAATATCTTAGTCTTGGTATCCTTCAGATTCTTCATAGTGATAAATTGATAATAATCCCAAGTGACTCAACAAATATAGCTATGCTCCCCGGCAACGGCGCCAGAAAAAGGTCTTGATAACCCACAAGTATAGGGGATCGCAACAGTTTTCGAGGGTAGAGTATTCAACCCAAATTTATAGATTCGACACAAGGGGAGCCAAAGAATATTTGCAAGTATTGGCAGCTAAGCTGTCAATTCAACCACACCTGGAGCTTAATTATCTGCCGCAAAGTAATCAGTAGCAAAGTAGTATGATAGTTTTGATTGTAGTAGCAACAACAATAGTAACAGTAACAATGATAGCAATAGTTTTGTAGCAAGTGTAACAGTAACAATAGCAGTAGTAACTTAGCAGGAACAATATAAGAGAAAATCGTAGGCATTAGATCGGTGGATTCGTTGGATGATATTCATCATATAACAATCGTAACCTAGGGCGATACGGCACTAGCTCCAGCTCATAAATATAATGTAGGCATGTATTCCGTAAATAGTCATACGTGCTTATGGAAAGAACTTGCATGTCATCTTTTGTCCTACCCTCCCGTGGCAGCAGGGTCCATAAGGAAACTAAGGAATATTAAGGCCTCCTTTTAATAGAGAACCGGAACAAAGCATTAACACATGGTGAATACATGAACTCCTCAAACTATGGTCATCACCGGAAAGTATCCTGACTATTGTCACTCCGGGGTTTGCGGATCATAACACGTAGTAGGTGACTATAACTTGCAAGATCGGATCTAGAACATAGATATAATGGTGATAACATAAATGGTTCAGATCTGAAATCATGGCACCCGGGCCCAAAGTGACAAGCATTAAGCATGGCAAAGTCATAGCAACATCAATCTCAGAACATAATGGATACTAGGGATCAAGCCCTAAGAAAACTAACTCGATTACATGATGAATCTCATCCAACTCCTCACCGACCAGCGAGCCTACGAAGGAATTACGCACTCCCGGTGGGGAGCATCATGGAATTGGCGATGAAGGAGGTTTGGTGATGACGAAGATCGGAGATCCCCCTCTCCGGAGCCCAAAACGAACTCCATATTTGGCCTCCCGATGAAGAACAGGAGGTGGCGGCGGCTCCGTATCGCGAAACGAGATAATTCTTCCTTCTTGATTTTTTTTCTGGAAAATTAGGTATTTATGGAGTTGGATTCAGGGTCTGCGGGGCCACGAGGTGGGCACAACCCACCTGGGCGCGCCTGAGGGGGGGGCGCCCTGGTGGGTTGTGCTCACCCAGGGGCCCCACTCCGGTGGTTCTTGGCTCTAGTAATTTTCTTTTACTATATAAAAAATTCTCGCAAAGTTTCGTTCCAATCCGAGAACTTTTATTTCTGCACAAAAAACAACACCATGGTAGTTCTGCTGAAAACAGCGTCAGTCCGGGTTAGTTTCATTCAAATCATGCAAATTAGAGTCCAAAACAAGAGAAAAAGCGTTAGGAAAAGTAGATACGACGGAGACGTATCAAACGGTACCTGCACACAAAGAACAAATACTTGCAACCCGACGCGTAAGAGGGGTTGTCAATCCTCTCGGGTAAAAGATAGATTGGTTTGTATGATTTTGGATAAATAGATCTCGCAATAAAACAAAATAAAATAAAGAAAGAAAAGTGCAGCAAGGTATTTTTGGGGTTTTAGAATAATAGATCTGAAAACAAAAGCAAATAAAAATAGATCTCAAAGTAAATATGATAAAGAATAGACCCGGGGGCCGTAGATTTTACTAGTGGCTTCTCTCGAGAAAAATAGCATACGGCGGGTAAACAAATTACTGTTGGGCAATTGATAGAACTTCAAATAATTATGACGATATCCAGGCAATGATCAGTATATAGGCATCACGTCCAAGATTAGTAGACCGACTCCTGCCTGCATCTACTACTATTATTCCACACATCGACCGCTATCCAGCATGCATCCAGTTTATTAAGTTCATGAAAAACAGAGTAATACAATAAGAACGATGACATGATGTAGACAAGATCTATTCATGTAGGAATAGACCCCATCTTGTTATCCTTAATAGCAACGGTCAATACGTGTCTTGTTGCCCCTTCTGTCACTGGGAAAGAACATCGCACGACCGAACCCATCACAAAGCACCTCTTCCCATGGCAAGAAAAATCAATCTAGTTGGCCTACTAAACCAAAGATTTGAAGAAGAAATACGAGGCTATAAGTAATCATGCATATAAGAGATCAAACAAACTCAAATAAATTTCATGGATAAATAGATCTGATCATAAACTCAAAGTTCATCGGATCCCAACAAACACACCGCAAAAAGAGTTACATCAAATAGATCTCCAAGAGAACATTGTATTGAGAATCAAAAGAGAGAGAGGAAGCCATCTAGCTACTAACTACGGACCTGCAGGTCTACAATGAACTACTCACGCATCATCGGAGAGGCACCAATGAGAATGATGAACCCCTCCGTGATGGTGTCTAGATTGGATTTGGTGGTTCTGGAACTTGCGGCGGCTGAAATTGTGTTTCGTCGACTCCCCTAGGGATTTTGGATTTTTGGGATATTTATAGAGCAAAGAGGCGGTGCGGGAGGCGGCCGAGGTGGGCACAACCCATCAGGGCGCGCCTGGGCAGACGCGCCCAGGTGGGTTGTGCTCCCCTCGGAGCCCCCCTCCGGTACTTCTTTGGCCCAACAGGTGTCTTCTGGTCCAGAAAAAATCTCCAAAAAGTTTCGCTGTGTTTGGACTCCGTTTGGTATTGATTTTCTGTGAAGTAAAAAACAAGCAAAAAACAACAACTGGCACTGGGCACTATGTCAATAGGTTAGTCCCAAAAAATGATATAAAGTTGCTATAAAATAATTGTAAAACATCCAAGAATGATAATATAACATCATGGAATAAGCAAAAATTATAGATACGTTGGAGACGTATCAACGAACATGATGAGGAGCTCCGGAATGGTCCGGAGGTAAAGATTGATATATAGGACGAAATTATTTGGTCACCGAAAAGGTTTCGAAAGTACCAGATATTTTATTGGAGTGCCGGAAGGGGTTCCGGGAGGCCACCGGCAATTGGTGGGTCTTATGGGCCAAAGGGGGGGGGGGGAAGCACACCAGCCCACAAGGGGGCTGATGCGCCCCTCCACCCCTTGCCCACGCACCAAAGAGGGAGGGAAGGAAGCGGGAGGCGCCCCAAAGGCAGCCAGCCCCCCTTTCTTTCCCCCCATGCACAAATATGGAGGGGGGGTTTCGGCCAGGGCAGGCGCCCTAGGGCAGCCGCCGGCCACTTGGGGCGCCCTAGGGGCTGCCTCCCCTCCCCCCTCCACCTATATATATGAGAGGAGGGAGAGGGGCAACACACACCATGATTCCCTAGGCGTGTGCGGCGCCCCTCTCCCTCTAGTTCGTCCTCGGTCATATTTTCGTAGTGCTTGGCGAAACCCTGCGGAGATAGTTGCATCACCACCGTCACCACGCCGTCGTGCTGCCGGAACTCATCTATTACTTCGCTCGTCTTGCTGGATCAAGAAGGCGAGGACGTCATCGAGCTGAACGTGTGCTGAACGCGGAGGTGCCGTACGTTCGGTACTTGATCGGGCGGATCGTGAAGGTGTACAATTACATCAACCGCATTGATAAACGCTTCCGCTAAACGGTCTACGAGGGTACGTAGACACACTCTTCCCTCTCGTTGCTATGCATATCCATGGATAGATCTTGCGTGTGCGTAGAAATTTTTTGTTTTCCATGCAACGTTTCCCAACACAATCTTCATCCCCCTTCAATCGACCTCATGGAGATCCCCATCAAGTTCATTGTGTTAGAGCGAATCATCTCAGTTCCAGTTCTCAATGTACTCGCTTCGCCCTCCTTCTGAAGACCAGCCCAATATATGAGAAAAGAGCACAGAAAATACAATCTCAAAAGAAGTTTTAAGTATCTTGTGCTCAAATGTTGCTCGATTTCGAGCAAACCAAATGGCAGCAAGGCCAACAGTGTAAAACCTTTCCCCACCGGGTAGGAAAGAATAACACCACTTGAAATATTGCCAACAATTGTTAGAACATAGATGAGTTCCCAACACTATCCCAATGGATCTAAAATGTGCTCATGTGAGGGTTCGATCTCAGGACATCACCAATTGTCCGGAAGGCTGAAGCCACCTGAGCCAAACAATGGTTGTTGAATTTGAATAGTTAAATTTGTTAACTTTGAATTTGTAATATTGTTGAATTGTGTGAACCTAAGTTATCAAGTTTCCACTTAATATGTGCGCAAATATCTAGTTGAAAACGAAGCGCATAAACGAAAAGATGGAAGAAAGAATTGGCGCATAATAATTTTATTAGGGAGTTAGTTTTTTGAACTCCTTCATTTAAGTTGAGTGAGTTAAGGTTTGAGCAAGTGTTTGATGAGTTAATTTTTGGAAATTCGGTTGGAAAATGCACTCCTTTTTTCCCTAAACACACCCGAAAACAGAACAACGCCCCCTTGCGCTTCTCCCCCATTCCGTACGCACCCTCGGCATGGGCTCCTCCTCGCCGCCCCCGAGCTCCGCCGCCTCCCATGACGACGACGACGACGGCCGCCGCCAAGGTACCGCCCGCGCCCATCCCTCTTCCCCCTACCTCCCACGCCTTTCCCTTCCACCCCTTGGTTTCTTTCTTCTCCGGCAAGAACAAGGCCACCGCGCGGAGACGCCGCGATCCACCGCTCCGACGACCCTCTTCTCTCCTCTCGCCGACGAGAGGAGCATCCGCGCGCGCGCAGCCGGCCGCCGGTCTCGCATTTCGCCCCCTCCGCCCCCTCTGCTCCGTGCACGAGACGAGGGTTCTGCGAGGGTTTTAATTCAAATTACTAATTCCACTCTCCAATCTATCCATCTATGGCGCAGATGCGATGTGGGAGAGGCGGACGCACGCGAGGATCCTGGTCTCCGACGCCGACGCGGGCTGCATCATCGGCAAGGCCGGCTCCGACGTCCACGCCATGGAGGCCCGCTCCGGGGCCCACATCAAGCTCTCCGGGAGAGGCCGCCCCCTCCCCGGCACGGACCGCAGGGTCGTCCTCGTCTCCGGCCTCTTCCGCACCGTCATGGACGCCGCGGAGCTCGTCCTCGAGAAGCTCTTCTACCTGGTAAAGTCGTCAACAAACATTCAGATTCAGGGCTTCAGGCCATCTCCCTCTGCCTCTCTGTAAAACATTTCTTCAGAGTTACACTTGGTTGACTGATTTGGTTCCTGCAGCTCATCAGCCTTCCTTCGGTTCAGAGCAGTTTCATCTTCTCCGGTTGACTTCATTGATGGATTGATCCTCTGCAGGGTGACCAGGTGATTGACGCTGAGGCTACCGTGGTGCTCGTGGTGCCCGATGCCTGCTGCGGCGCGCTCATCGGCAAAGGAGGGGAGGTCATCAAGTATGATTACTTGCTTACATTGCCTTCCTGTTCTCATGCCCAATATTGCTGTGCTTGCAATGAACCATGTGGTATATGCTCTCCACTCCCCACAAGGCCCAAGGGATCGTGCAGTTCAAGTGGCCCCTTTATCTACACACATGTTTTGTTTACGGCAGCGCAATTGAAAGCTTGGGGAACCTTGCTCTCGTGCCATTGCTGAAAATGTGATCATGAGTTTCAATCATTCAGAGGGATAATAATACATAACGGTTTGCAGCACATTACTACCTGTTCTATCATCTCTGTATCTGCCTGGCACATCTGGAATTGCATATTTCGGAGCCTTGTTTGGAATCGTCATGACAAAATACGCCTGCCGGCATTGCTGAAATTGCTATGCAAGTGACCCTTTTATCTGTATCTGTTCCAACAGTGCTGCTGTTGTTATTAAATTACTGTATTTAAGCCATGTTTGTGTATGTCATCGCACGTAAACAGAGGCGTGCTGTACGTTCCAGCTTCAGCTCTGCTTCTTCAGTTCCACTATTTGTGGGAGCATAGGCAGTTTTAGTTTCCATTTACTATTCACAATATTAGCTTCCGTTTACTATTTGGGGGCCTGCCCTCCACGGCTCCACCTGCACCCGTCATCATATTTCCTCTTCTTTTAATTCTACTTTTCAGACATTCCAAGTCTGATATTTGTTCCCCTTTTTGTTCATCATCCAGGTCCTTAGCTGAGGAGTCAAATGCTGGAATCACGGTCTCACCCTACGACATCTGCTACGGTTTCCATGATAGACTGGTTACGATCACTGGACACTTGGACAATCAGCTGCAGGCAATATTTCTTATACTGTCCGAGTTGCTTGACGACGTCCGCTACTCATCCTCCGTTGCAAGTATGTCTGCATAACTTTCATTTAGCACTGGTATTTCTGTTTTTGTCGTTTTATGCATTGCCTGCTACCCAATTTGTTGCATGTTGTCTGCCTTGAGGCATTTTGGTTTAGTGGACTATCTACCACAGGCTCACAGCCTTGCAGTAAGATCGAACCTGAGAAATATGTTGCTTCCTAATCGTTTCTGCTATGTTTACGTACCGACGTGATGGATTAGCATTACAATTTGCTGGCATTGAGGTGATACCTACTAGCTCGCATGGCATCACCTTTTGCAGTAACTAATTGGCTCATTGCATTTCTCAAAAACTCAGGCCTTAGTTTTCCAAGTTCAAGTGTTCGGTATGGGGGTGATGGGCAAGATGAGCATGTCGAAAGATACCACAGCAGGGTAAGACATCGTTGCTGAATTGAAATACACCTCTACATGTTGTGATCAGATATCCTCTTAACCTGGATTGGATTGCCTTCTCTTCATCTATAGTTGGTCCGTTCAATGAAGCTTCTCTTCTCGGTACATGTCTTGTTAACAATAACAAGTGCTTAAAATTTAAATAGAAAGCGAGGGGAGTTTAGAAGAGTATAAGAAAAGAAAGAAGGTTTTGTTCTCTATTTCTTTTATTCTGTCGCAGTGCTTGTTGGTCATCCACTAGAGTAGAATCTTGATTTTCTGTCAGAGGTAATCATTGTCAAATGAAAAAAAAGGACATAATTTCGATGCAGAAAATTAAAGTTCTTATTATAGTCATGTAAAATATCGCAGGTTCACTCCTGCTTTCTCTAGTGTATTTTATGCTTCAAACAAATATATAGCATGTGCTGGCTGTTATATTTGTAAAGAAGAAATATATTTTACTTTTTGTCAAAGGACTCACCCTAATCCAACAGGCATATTTTTGAAATGGAACTGTGGGCTTGACTCTAACCTGTTAATCTGATTTACATATGCAAGTGTGTGCGTAGTTTCCTGCATAAGTCCCAAGTCCCTTTTTGCTTCATTATCCAGGGACCATTTTTTTTTTGATGAAAGAAGGGCTTCGCACCCCTCCGATTTTCATTAACGAAAACCATAGCAGTCATTACAGAACAAACTAACAAAGAAAAAGAAAAGACAGCAAGCGGTCGAAGAGGCCACTCCCCCAGCTCAGGCCGAAGGGACAGCCCCAACTACACTGACAACATAATTCTAGACCACCCTACCAGCAGCACACCTCAAGCCCTAGGGTTTAAGCATACCAAATGTATTACATTCATCCAGGCTAAGAGCCACAAACTGCAAAAGACAAGGCAGATGAAAGCAGAAAAACAGGTAGTAGCAGTCAGTCCAGTTGCCCTCCAAGGAAGAGATTTCGTCATTCCAGCCGCGGCACATTAATTCTCCACCCTTGAGAAGATGCATAGACTTCACTTGCTACCCGTTCTAGCAATCTTGCCCCAGCTCCAGTACCTTTTTTTGCTGCTCCTTTATCTGCAAAATAGACCAATCCACCATCCAATGTGTCATTGCTTTGATAATAGACATAGGGTCAGAAATTCTCTTCTTTTCAAAAATGACCCCGTTCCTGGCTTTCCATAAAGCCCAACATACTGTCGCAACCCCAACTAACACCAGTTTCCTATCATCTTTTTTGAAAGTATCTAACCACGCCCCAAAGCATTCTTGAGTTGACAAAGGTGTTTTTTTCAGTCCAAACGTGCATTTGACTAGACTCCACATCAGGGAGGCCGCCGAACATGTGAAAAACAGATGATCAGCTGATTCGTCTTTCCCACAAAATACACAATTCTTTTCCCCCTTCCATCCCTTTTTTAATAACGAATCCCTTGTGAGAATGCTTTTTTTAATGACAAGCCAAAGAAAGACTTTAATTTTGGCTGGCACTTTGATTTTCCACAGAAATTTTTATGGAAATCTCAGTTCATCAGCCACCAGTTTCCTGTACATTGATTTGACTGTGAATTTCCCATCTGCACTAAGGGACCATTTAATTATGTCTTTACCACCTTTCATTTCTATTTCCTCACATCTACTTTTCAGACTATTCCATAATCCCAAAGTTTCCCCATATAAGGTTCTTCTAAACCTAAACCCCTTCCAATCTTTTTGTATGGCTTCAGCCACTGTTATATTGTGATCAAAACACAGATCATAAATCCTAGGATAAGCTTTTTTAAGGCTTTTATCATCCACCCAAATATCTTCCCAGAATCTAGTGTTTTCTCCATCTCCTAATTCTTTTCTAGCAAACCTATAAAAGGTTTCTTTGACTTTCATCAAACTAGACCAGAACTGAGAATCACCAAGTTTTTTTGTGCCCCTGGATAAGCATCTATCCCCCCCCCCCCCGTATTTCCTCTTGATGACATCTTGCCACAATCCCTCCTCTGTCTCTAATTTCCAAAACCATTTAGCAAGCAGAGAGATATTCATCATTTCTAAATTAATAATCCCTAGACCACCCACTTCTTTGGGTAAACAACAAGTTTCCCACTTCACTAAGTGATATTTCTTAATATCTTCATCTTTTTGCCACACTAGCCTAGCTTTATAGAAGTCCACATTTTTTATCACTCCTTTAGGGATAGGATAAAATGACATCATAAAGAGAGGTATATTAGTCAGACAAGCCTGCACTAGGGTAATTCTCCCTGCAATAGATCCCAGCAATTTCCCTTGCCAGCACCCACATCTCTTTTCAACCTTCTCAGTCACACAATTCCAATGAACATTCTTAAGTCTGGAATCAGAAACTGGCAGTCCTAGATATTTCATAGGGATTGCCCCCATTTTACAAGTCAGTATCTCCTGATATAATTCTTGTTTCTCTTTTGCCTTTCCAAAAAGCATCAATTCGCTTTTGTGGAAATTAATCTTCAGACCAGACATTTGTTCAAACGCTCCCAATATAAACTTCAGATTATGCACACTTTCCACATCATCTTGAAGTAGAAAGATTGTATCATCTGCATATTGTAACATATTCACTCCTTTATGTTCCCCATCCCCCAAGACTCCTTTGATCAAGTCATTTTCTAAGGCATTATTCATTAATATGGCTAACGCATCAGCAGCAAGATCAAATAATAAGGGAGACATAGCGTTCCCCTGCCTAAGTCCTTTATAAGTTTTAAAGTAAGGTCCAATCTCATCATTTACTTTCACCCCAACATGTTCCCCCCTCATAGTTTCCATAACCCAATCAAACCATTTGTCAGGAAATCCTTTGGCCTTCAGCATTTGGATCACAAAAGGCCACTTGATTTTATCATATGCTTTTTCAAAATCCACCTTAAAAATCAGTGCATCTTGTTTCTTGCTATGAAAAGTATTCAAAGCCTCATGTAAAATCACCACCCCTTCCATAATGTATCTCCCCTTAATGAACACAGTCTGAGTTTTTGATATAACAGGGGATACACACATTGTTAATCTGTTCATTAATACTTTTGTGATAATTTTGAAACTAACATTTAGTAGACATATTGGCCTAAATTTTTGGATTTGTTTAGCATCAGCAGTTTTTGGCACTAATGTAATTATGCCATAGTTTAACCTAGCAATGTTAATTTTACCTTTAGCAAACTCTTCTATCAGAGCTTTGAGATCCCATTTCACTAAATCCCAAAACTCCTGGTAAAAATCAGCAGGAAATCCATCTGGTTCTTTTTCATTCCAAACACCACTTTTTTAATTTCTTCTAGTGAGAAGGGGCTCATTAGCCTTTCTTTGTCCTCATCACTAATCTTTTTTGTTTCCATGTCTCATCGAAATCTGTGCTTCTTCAGGATGCCCAATCAGTTTTTTGTAAAAGCTAGTAATATATTCCATAAGTTTCTCATCTCCTTCTATCACTCCTTGTTCTAAGGTTATTATTTTGTTTTTTCTTCTTCTCCCATTCACCTTGGTATGATAGTATCTGGTATTCCCATCCCCATCTGTGATTTCTTTATCTTTGGATTATCTTAATCTCCTCCTGCATCATCACTCTTTTCAGTTGTTCTCTTAGCTCTTTTTGTTCCTTTCTATCAGCCGCAGTGATTCCCATAATTTTAGTATTTTTGTCTATTTCATCTAATCTCCTCACAATATCTATTTTTATTTTTTTATACCAGGCATCCACATTTCTATTCCACCTCTTTGCTTTCTTCCTTAAGTTCCTCATCCTTAGCTGCCATCTTTCTAATATATCTCCATAATATTTTTCATTCCAAGTTTTCTGAATCATTTCCTTAAATCCCTCTCTCAAGGCCCAAGCATTCTCATATCTGAATATGTATTTTTTTGGTTGCTCTTCTCCTGTGTCCAGATACAAAGGGGTATGATCTGACTCCTCCCTAGCAAAAGCTTGTAAAACAGTTAGAGGGTATTTCTCCTCCCAAGTTGGGCACATTAATACTCTGTCTAATTTTTCATAGGTTGGATCGGCCAAATTATTAGCCCAAGTAAATTGCCTTCCATTTAAGGGTAGTTCTCTTAGTCCAGCCTGTTCAATCATTGCATTAAACATAAAAATCCATTGCTCATTGTGTATAGGTTTATTTTTTTCTTTCTCATTTCTAATGATATTAAAGTCCCCACCTACCAAGCAAGGCAATTGGTTATCATGATATACTCTAGCTAACTCTGCTAAGAAGCAAGCTTTTCCCTCAATCTATGCGTCCCCATACACAGTAATCAAGTTCCAATGCATTTTAATGATTTTGTCATAAATCAACATCCCCACAAAGTAAATTCCTTTCTCTATGTGTTCCACATTGAATCTATCTTGACTGACACCCATTAGAATCCCTCCAGACATCCTCCTAGGCTCGTTCCAGCACCATTCAAAATTTCTCCCCCCACAAAGATTGTGTAATTCATATTTAGAAATTTTTTGCTTAATAGTTTCTGACATCCCTATAAAATCTAGTTTATAATCCAAAATCATCTCTCTCACATATCTCTTTTTATGGTCTTGCCCCAGACCTCTCACGTTCCAAAACACCCCTCTCATTTTATTTATTTGTGTCTTGTTCTTTTTGTTAGTCACCTCACTTCCTTCTAAAATCTTTTTACTTCTTTTTTCTTCTAAGCACACCAATCCCAACCGATTGCTTCACGCAGCTTGATGCTGGTGAGCCATTCTTTTTCTTTCCTTTTTTCTCTGAGAATATATTTCTCAGTTTCATAAATTGTTGTTCTTCCATTTCTGCATCTGAATGCTCTAAGTCTGAGCAGAGCTCATCCAAATCAACATCTCCAGTGTGTACCGGTGTGTTTTCCTTTCCCCCCATGTTATTGTTACTTTCCTTTCCATTTTTGCTCTCCATCATATTTTGGAAATATATCTCCCTTCTTGCTATCTCCATTTTCCTAATGATCTCTAAATTTTTGTCTATCATTTCAATGGAGCACCCCAAATCAATCCCCACAAGAGAACTAATGTGTAACAATGAAGAGTTTGCACAATTTAAATCAGAACCCTTACCATAATTATCTCTTTCTTCAGCCCTCATCTTTGCCATTTCCTCCACTTTTTGATCTTCTCTCCCCCTGTTTCTCAAGCTTCTTTTCAGTTCAATTTTCTTATCCTCATCATTTTTCTCTATGACCTCTACTCCATGTAACTCTGCCAATCTCTCCCCCAAAGTCTCCACTGATTCTTGGCTTGTATTGTGGTCAGTAGGTTCATTGTATTTTTCAGATCCAGTATCCTCTTTCTTTTCCTCTGTTTCTTTTTCAAAGTCTTCAACCTCCAGGTTAGCTAGCTCATACTGTTCTCTATTTGCAGCCTCCTGTTCCAACTTCAGAATATCTCGTTGTTTTTCAATCAGAATTTTCAGACTTTTTTGTGTGGTCTCCAAGTCTTTTATTCTCTTGTCAGCTTTGTTTCATAAGGCATTTTGTCTAGCTTTTTCCTCTTCTAAGTTCAGAATTTTCCTGAACATAATATCTATTTCCTTTTGCATTTTCCCTCTTTCTGCAGCCATTCCTTTGTCCAAGTGCCCAATAATTTCTTCTAATGAGTTTTTCATCATTTCATTCTTTTTGTCAATCTCTTCAATTTGTTTCAGAGAAAAGCTGCCCAATGACATCCCTTTTCTATCAGCTCCAGTCAGCTTTGCTCTTTTCCTGTTTTCCTCCTCATCTTCTCCATCTTCCATTTCAGAGACAGCATCAGATTTCCTTTTTTCTTCTTTATACCAGCCCATCTCAGTCACCTTATCAAGCTCTGTCCCAATCCTGAACATCAACAGGTCTGGAGAAGTGATTTCCACCTGGGAAGGGATCTTTCCCACATCCCTAATCCCACATTTCACTTTCACTCTTTCTTCATTAATAGTATCCATGTCTATTTCTAACACAGGCCCTACAGAAGCAGCCACCTCACACATCCCAAAGAAGTGTCTAAAGCAATCTGGTACTTTCTCAAACTTCACCCAAGCAGTATGCATTTTCCCAATTGCCAAATGATCAAGAGACCAAGGCTGCACCTTGATAATTACCCCTGTCCCTAACAAGTTGAAGTCATTGAACTTTGCCAATTCCACTAATTTTGCTTTATTAGGGAACCTCATCATATAACAATTTTTTTCATACTCTTTCTCTCCATTGCCACCCCCAGTCAAACATTTCATTCAGGGCTTTTATTAGCTCAGTCTCATTGATCTGTCCATCCCTTATGATCACCACTCCTAAAGGATTTATGTGCTCAGCAGTTAGGACATCCTTGTAGCTCTGTACCAGCAACACTCCTAGACCCTTAGCTGCATAACCAACATATTTGGGTACTGGCTTCATTTGTTTCAGCAAGTTACATTCTCCAGTAATGTGGTTATCTCTGCCACAGATTAAGCAGTGTCCAACTTTGCAGTCTCTGGTTGAATGTCTGGGATCCTTGCATTTCCCACACATCTGTCTGTTGAACCTATCATTTCTGTTCCTATCATCACCCATGTTTTGTGGCCAAACTCCACTGTTTATCTGATTCCTGAAGCCACTTCCATTCCCTTTACCTCTTTTCAACACATTTTCCTCAACAGCAGCGATCTCTTTCACTGCTAATTTTCCATAACTCATCATTGACTTGTTTTTTCACCATCTTCAACAGGCATTCCACCTTTGTTCATCCCCTGGACTAGTTGTGCGAGCAAGGCACTTAGAATTTGTTGCTGTTGACTAGAATTCATACTCTCATCTCCTTTTTCTTTGCCATCTCTCTTATCTGCCCCAACATCTTTCTCTTTTTCAGCTTCTTCATTCCTGCCTCCACTATCTTTTCCCCCCTTTTTAGCCTGCCAGACTTTGCTCCCACCAGATTCATCACTGGGTGTACCCGAGCTTCCTATACCTCTTCCAACGCTGAATCCAAATCCCGAACGTCCCCCTCCTCTGCCATGAAAATTGAAAGAATTCTCAGAAGAATTGGATCTGCTTCTATCTCCTCCTCCAAACTGCCCTATCTTTCTGTTATCAGGATCACCGAATCTTCCTCCTCTGTTAAATCTCCCCCCTCCAAAGCCTCTCCCAAAGTATCCAGCCATGAGCTCTCTTTCTTCTCGTGGCGGCTGGGGGGTAAACCCTAATTTTAGGTCACTGTTCTCCATCCCCCCTGCCCCTGCCTTTTTATAGGCTCCCCACATCCCTCTGGGGCGTGGGCTTTATTGTTCTCTGGGCCTTCATCAGCCCAGCAGGCCAAATCCAAATCCAAGTCTACTTGCACCTTTTCACCCACCGGGCCACCAAACCTAGTTGACCATCTCTCACCTTTTTTTTCCTCATCATCCTCATTTTTTTTAAGTCTCTCCCCCCCTCCCAGGTGAGGTGAGATTGGAGTGTTTTTGATGTAAATTTCACCAAAATCAATATCCTCTTCCTTATACCATAATGCAATGGGCTGGAAATTACCATGCCTCATTTGCTTTTGCACTATTTTAGCGTCAATCACTTTATTTTTCAGATAATCCCAACCTGTCTTATTTATCATACTATGTATCTCAGCATTTCCTTTTTCTTTTTTTTTCCTTTTCTCCCTTTTCATCATTTTGGAGTTTGGCAATTCTTCTGGCATGTTTCTCCTTTTTTCTACTCCCATCTGATCTTCCCAAGTTCCCCAAATTAACCCCATCTACATCAATCGACATAGTAGAGGTCAAATATTTCATCCCAAGCGTACCTGACGAGATTGGAGAAGATGTCCCCTCCCCCTCCTCATCGGAATCCTCCCTAGCCAGCAGCCAGAAGCGGCTGCCGACCGGCGAGGCCCCTACTGGAGGCGGGAAAGGGTGCGGAGGCGTGGCGAGCGCCTGGGGAAGCGTGGAGAACGCCTCAGCAGCTCCGTCACCACCCTCTTCTGCTTCCTCCTTGGCATCTCCGTCTCCTCGCCGTCTTCCTCTATCACGATCGGCGCCGTCCGTGAGCCTGGGCCGGGGAACCCCATCCTCCATCGGCGGCGGTGGCGGCGGCGGCTGTGGCTGGATCTGGCTGTAGCGGAGGGATCTGGAGACCCTCCACTTGTGCCTCTGCTCCTGGATCGGAGATTCTGCCTCGAGCATCGCCCAAAGCAGAACCCCCATTGCCGGCTGCCTGTCGTAGTTGGGGAAGCAGCGCGTGATCTCCTCCTCGTTCAGCTTGTCTCGGACCATCTCCGCGGCGTCGTTGAGCATCTTCGCTTTCGGAAACCACCTGTCGATCTCCTTCAACCTCCCCATCCTCACCTCGTCGCCGTCGGCGAGCGCCCACATCTGCTGCTCGCGGCGCGGCGGAGCGAGAGAGAGCGGGGAGTGCGGTGTGCAAGAAGGGGAAATGCGAGGAGTCGGGGCAGACGGAGGCCTAAAATATCCCCTTCCCTCCCCCCGATCGCCATTACTCATCTCGGGGCTCGCAACGTGACCAAGCCGACCCGCACGCGTCGCAACTTTTGCTATGTGGCACGGGAACTGCACAACCTGGCCTGCGACGAAACCCTCGTCGTCATGCCATCCGCGCGCATCCACCGTCACCTCCTCGGCGTTGAGGAGAACCAGCCGTCTCCCTCGCCGGAGAAGGAATCCCGGCCAGAATTCCAGCAGCGAACCCCGAGATCGGAGACGAAATCGCAGCGGAGTCGCGTGTCGCACGTAAGCCGTGGACCGCACGCCATCCTCCGAGGAGCTGCAGATTCACAAGAGAAAAATCTAGATAACTCATAATCTAGCCGTAGACCATAAAGCATCTCGCTATTTTTCCATATATAGTGGTTGCAAATTATCTACTGTTCATGCCCAGTTTACCAAATAAGCCTCCGCCGCGAAACCTGAACCATATTCACATTGAATTCCAGCCCGACACACCCGTGAGATCGCCTGACTACGACAGCGACGTGCAAGGGACCCTCACCATGGGTGTCGTGGACGAGTACGTGGGCGCCGTCATCGGCTATGCCGGGAGGACCATACGTGAGATCGAACGGGTACGTACATACCTCCTGCACCACCGAAGCGCAACCACAAACAGTTAAACAGCAGGGCTATGGTTTGGACTAATGGTTCATCGTCGGAGTGCAGGTTACCGGCGTGCAGATCAGTATCTCGAAGGGGGAGCTCAAAGCTGGGATGAGCGAGAGGTAGGTACTACAGCAGGTTTCATTCGGTGTTTGCATGTTCTTTACCCGCGAAATCAGGCATGCCTGTATGCCATTTAACCTGCAGTGTGTTGTGGTGCAGGGAGGTGGTGATCAGCGGGACACGGGAGGCGGTCGATGCGGCGGAGGCGATGATCGTGCAGCGGGTCTCGGACGCCGCCAAAAGTCGCCGCCGGGAGCAGGGTGGAGGTGGTGGTGACAGGCGGTCTGTGAAGGAAGTGGAGTAGCAGCAGCAGTAGCGGTGATACAGCAGAGCAGGGCATAGTACTGAATTACGACTGGTGGTGGTAGTAGAGCAGGAGATGTCCCAAGTTTTTTGGTCCCTTGCATACGAGCAGCTGGAGAAATTAATTAGCAAGAATTACTTGTGAGGGAATTAATTAGCAATTTTTTTGGTGCAATCACAGATGGCCGCACGGCTAGTTTTGGTTTTGGTCAATGTTGCTTCCATGTTAAATCACGCCTTGTGTTTCAGTGAGAGGATGGATGGATGATTCCTCTGGGTTTGATTGATCCAACCCAAGAGGAGAGGAGTTTTGAAATGAAAGTCTGAAGCAAAGTTGTTTTTTATACTTGCACACAAACTTGGATGATCTGATCAGATAGATCAAACTTGCACCGTGCTCCCTTCACAATTATGACGACTACCGCCTCCAAGGTATTGTACTCTCCAATCCCCACCCTTCCCATTCCCCCTCCCGACCTCATCGGCATACACCGATGCTTGTTTGTTTGAGCTTTAATGTGTTTGTGAGCTCGACACAAATGTTCATGAGGCATGGGTTCAAAATCTTCCCGGCCCACCGCCTACTCTGCTAGGGAAGTAGGTAAGTCACCGGTGTCAATTGGCGTACCATCGAAATTAGGCTCAATTCCATACAAAGCATTGAAGGGTGACAAGTGGTCATATTTTTAAGAGGGAGTACTATCTAAGTTGATGTAAAAAAAATGTTATACTATCTATTTTTCTTTTAGGGAAAAAAGGTTATACTATCTAAAGAGAAGTAGGTTCCTATAGTACACCCCTACATATCACTATGTTATTTCGAGGTTTTCTTCTTCTTCCGAAAATTCGCAAATTTTGAAACATTATTGGGCTTTACACTCTTCGTGGGCTTCAGTCTCCAGCCTTATTTTGGGCTTCCCAACATGATCTTCCCTTTTGGGCTCTTCTTCCTATTCTCCTGCGCCTCTCACCACTTCAGACTTCAGTCTTCCAGTCCATCAGAGCCCGCATCGGTAAGGAGATGAGCAGCCCCCGCAGTCACCCTAGGTCGTCGGCGGCGGCGCTGCTGGACGACGAAGACCTCCTCTCCGAGATGCTCCTCCGCCTCCCCCCGCTGCCGTCCTCCCTCCCGCGCGCGTCCCTCGCCTTTAAGCTCTGGCGTCGCATCGCATCCGACGCCCGGTTTCTCCGCCGCTTCCGCGAGCACCACCGCCGCAACCCTCCCCTCCTCGGTTGCTTCGTCGAAGACATCTCCCCACTCCATTTCGAACCTACGCTGGAGGCCCCCAATCGCGTCCAGGAAGCCCGCTTCTCCTTTACCATCAACGCCGGCAACACCTTCATGATCCTCGGATGCCGCCATGGCCTCATGCTCATCTCCCTTTGGACGCTGAACCTGCTCCTGGTATGGGATCCCGTCACGGGTGACCAGCACTTTCTAGACATCCCCCCAGGGTTCGACAAGGAGGAAACCGTGATTAACGGAGCGGTGTTTCGTGCTTCCGGAGAGGCCCACCATTTCCAGGTTGTCTTGGTAGGCAACAGCGACATACAGCTTACACAGGCTGTGGCCTCGGTGTACTCGTCGGAGACCGGTGTATGGGGTGATCTCACCTCGACACTGCTTCCGGCCAAGGATCCTACCAGTGATGTACCCACCAGGATTTTGGTCATCTGCTCTGTGATGGTTGGGAATTCCATTTACTGGTTGCTTATTGGGAATTGGTTTGGAATACTTGAATTTAATGTGGATAGGCAGAGCCTAAGGGTGATAGATTTGCCAGTGGACGTCGATGCGGGGCGTTGCTCCTTCACGGTTATGCAGGCGGAGGGTGGTGGCCTTGGTTTCCTCTTCCTGTCGGGCTACTGCATCCAATTATGGAAGAGGAAGACGGACGGTGTTGGTGTAGCTTCATGGGTGCTGGGAAGAACTGTTGCACTAGACAGGCTACTTTCCATGAATTCAGAGGAGGGGAGTCAAAGCCCAAGGATACTTGGGTTTGCTGAGGACAATAATGCAGTGTTAGTGTGGACGTTTATCGGCATCTTCATGGTCCAGTTTGAATCATTGCAGTTTAAGAAACTTTTCGAATCCTACTGCTGGTTTCGCTATTATCCATTTGAAGGTGTCTATACTGCAGGTAAAAAGAAATCAAGTTATTATAGTCTTGTATTGTTATTATTGTGCTATGTGGTTCGAGTCAGTGGTAGCAGACACTTTGTCCATACAGTAAAACAACGGACATGATGATTGTCAAAAGCAATTTATTTGAGGTGGATTGGCATATTATGTATATAATTAGCGAACTATTTTCTTTATTGTTGTAGGCCTATTGACATGGTCAAGGATTTCACTATGAGATACAACTGAATTGTTTTCTCGAATTATAGCAGTGTGTTTATCTAAATATCTAGTTAATGCCCCCGTACCTATTTAAATGTTCGTTGGAATCTCATTGGTTCCTTGCCTTCATATTTTTGTAGATGCTCGCATTGGTGGTGGACACGGTGAAGCTAAACTTTTGCGCGATATATAATATGATCTGTCTGGATAGATGCTATCTTGAATTCGTGATGTATTGATCAGGTAACTATTTGTTAGTGGTAGCAGAATGAAATATTTTCCCTTTCCTTTCCTTCGAGGGTATTTTCTGTTTACTTTTCTTGGTTGCTATGTTGCATTTTTTTTTGTACGGTTATGGGTCTGTCAAGTTTGAGGATGATTTATCTGTTGTTCCATGAATTCAAATTTGTATTGGTAACTAACAACACCTCAGCTCTTGGCTTCAAACTTCTTTTGTTATTACAAGCTTCACACTATTGCTTTCTTAGGGAAAACATTTCACATTACTGCCCATCCAGGAACATTATAATACATAATGCTCGCTTGCAGTTATTGTACAATTATGCTAATGTTAGGTGGGTCTGGTTTAATGTTTTCACAACGTATATCTATTTGTCAGTCTAATTCTCATAACCTCCAACATATATAGCGTGTCTTACTGTCTTATCCAAAGTACATATTGGCTGTTGTAGTGGTTTATGTACTGAATCCATGACCAAAATGACATGTCTAGATTCGTACTGAACACTTCTCTCGTCACGTGTAGTTTCCAATGGTTTGTTTTTGATACTGTACAGAGTAAAAAAGGTGTTGTCTATTTGAACCGAAGGAAGTATCAATTCATAAAATGATGCTTTATAATTTACTTGAGGCTTCTACTGCATGAATTTGATTAAGTTCGATTTTTAGTGACTATCTAGCTTGTACATTTCTAATGAGTATGCCCATGAGCTAGAAACCAGACGATTCAGCTCTATTACAACATGAGCCTTTCATATGCCCATGATAAGAAAGAAAGTTTCACAAGATTTGATAAGCTAGGATGTTCTAATGGAGTTATCTGAACAACTAACCTTTTCACCTGTACTGAGACCAGATAGTGGCCAACTGAGACTATGCTAACAGGAGAAATTGAAAGTTCAACATGGATAAATCATATCCATCAAAGAACTATGATTTTGAGATCTCTGAATTACTAGAGTAAGGACCCATTAAGGCCTAACGACAGTGATGAAGAGATATTCAGACGTGAGTTTCCATATTGTGGTGCAATGAGAGCACTGGTGTATCTAACAAACTGCACCAGGCCTGGTATATCATTGGCAGTGAATTTATTGGCTAGATACAATACATCACTGATTAAAAGGCATTGGGTTGGTGTGAAGAATATTTTTGCAATTCTTTTGGACACCAACATCTTGGTTTATTTTATGATGAAAATTAAGATATGACCATGGTTGCATATCGTGATGCTAGGCGAATATCATATAGCCATAATCCCATATCACAGACTGATTTTGTCTTCTCGAATGGAGGTATAACCTTCTCTTCGAAGTCGAGAAGACAAACTTTAGTGGCTGCATCCACTAGTCATTCTGAAATCATTGATTTGTATGAAACATCACATAGATGTATGTGACTTCTCAGAATAATGAAGTTTGTTGAAAGTTCAAGAGGGATTGGTTCATTGGAACTACCCACTATTATCTATGAAGATAATGTTGTTTGTATTACACAGATTCAGACAGGTTATAAAGAGCAACATTGCAATGTGTATTGCTCTGAATTTGTTTAGCTCCATGAGTTGCAAAGAAATGGGGAGCTAAATATCTTGCAAATAAAGTCATGTGATAATCTCGATAATTTGTTCATAAAGTCTTTATCAAGTTCTTCATTCTAGAATTATGTTAATGAAGTTGGTATGACATGACTTTGTGAGTGCAAGATTCAGGGGGAGTGTACTCCCATATGAACCTGTGCAAGATTTTTGGATCTTAGATATTGTACTCTTTTTCTTTATGAGTTTTTTCTGAATGGTTTCTCATAGAAGGTTTTTAATGAGGCAATAGTAATACAAGCATTGTGATGTCATTTTCTCCTCATTTTTCCACTGGATTTTTGGAAGGAGCTTTTCACGGCATATTATGTATATCTCCTCATATTTTTCCCACAGGGTTTTTGGAGGAGTGTTTTTCAAGATGATGATTCTACATAGACAAAGTGGAGACACTACCAGAATCGAGTCCTATGCCGACGGCCCAGGCCGTCGGGACAGGCCTATGCCATAGGGCCGTCGGCAACATATGCGTCGGCGTATCCCCGTAGGCCGTCGGCATAGAAAGGCCGTCGGCATAGTTGCTATCCTGACGGTGTCCGTACATCTATGCCGACGGCCTCGGCCGTCGGCAACGTCCCTAGCCTAACGGTGGGTGTCGGCGCCGCCGTCAAGTGCTGCCCAACGCGGAGGCGCCACGTGGCATAGCTAAGCCGACGGCTCCGCGTTGCTCCTGGAGCAGGGCTATGCCGACGGCCGAGCCGTCGGCACAGCTGCCACGTGGCTGCTACTGGGCACTCCTGGGGCAGGTCTATGTCGGCGTAGTTTAGCCGTCAGCATAGACCTGCCCCAAGAGTGACCAGTAGCCGCCACGTGGCAGCTACTGGGAGCTCACGCAGAAACTATGCCGACGGCAAGGCCGTCGACATAGTTTCTGTCTTTCTTTTTCTTTTCTGTTCAATTCAATTCAATATATACAGCATATATACAACACATATGCAAATAGACAAACTGATCACATGTGCATAGACAAACTGAGCATCATAAAGCATAAGCATCTCACAACATAAGAAGCATCTCACAAGCATAAGCATCTCACAACATAAGAAGCATCAAGTGTATCATCACCACAAGTCACCCAAAGGCTTAAGCGCCAGGACGTCGAGCACCGCGAAGGTCGTCACCACCAAGTCCGTCGAAGCCCAGGTCGTCACTGCTAGCGGCAGCGCTACCGCCAAGACCGCCACCGCCACCGCCTCCGCCTCCGTGGATCGGAGTGATCAGGCTCCGTGACTCGGGAGTGCTGCGAAGACCACCACCAACGGTAGATCCACCGGTTCCCTGGATGTTGAAAAGACATGTTAAGGGGATATATGACTGTGTTGAATAAACGATATGCTTTGGGTGAATAGATTGGAGATGAACTAACCGGCGATGGGCCAGAGTTCTGTGCCAGAAACTCCTCAAAGGTAAGCAGCCTTGGTTGTGGTGGAGGAGATGGTGCTGGTTGCAATTGAGGAACCCCGCCGACCGCCATTTCCTTAAGAGCGTGCTGCATCATGCGATTGTTCTGCTCATGGAATGCAAAAAGGCTCTCGTGCCACGCCATGGTCTCCTGGCGTGTGTACTCCATGTAGGCCTACGGTATGACATGATGGAACTCATAAAACTACTCAATGCGAAAAATAAAGTGAGCAATGAAGATAAGAGGGAAAATATTTACAGATTGCCGCTCCTGAAAGAGGGACTGTGACTGCGCACTGGTCATGGGCGTGCTCGTGCGCTGGCTCAGGCTCGGGTCGGTAGCTCGGAGCTGTGTGTAGGAGATAGAAGGAGTGATCACAGCATCCAGAACCGCCTCCCGACCATGCTCCTTGGGCCCCATGCCCACTGTAGGAGATATGCCCTAGAGGCAATAATAAATGTTATTATTTATCTCCATGCTCATTATTATGTTTATGTTCCATGCTATAACTGCTATGGTTCTCGAGTCTGCAATAACCACGAGGCTCGGAGGAAGACTCATATGCACGTGTGGAATAATAAACGGTAAAATGTATTCCTAGTCAAGCCTCTATGACTGGCTCAAGTGTTGCATGATGGTTCTGTTTTCCTGATCATGGGCATGTCTATGCCAGCAACTTTGAGGGCACAATGTTAGAAGAACATTTGTGTTGAATCGACCCGAATTGATGTTATGCTATGAGATACATTCGTCATGAGTTAATGGTTAATAACACAGAGATAGTTAACGTTTGCATGATTCCTCAGACCATGAGAGTATCGAGTTTCTTCATGCTTGATTCATGAACTTTGGGGTTTGTTAAACGTCATCCGTAAATGGATGGCTATTACGGTGGCTTACGGGTTCATGGGAAAGTATGTCAAGTAACTTGATAGCTCAAGATTGGGATTTGCTCCTCCGACGATGGAGAGATATCTCTGGGCCCTCTCGGTGTTACGGTATCCATCATCGTCTGGCCAGACACTTTGTGATTTGATCACGGGGATGCCGGAACACGGTAACGAGAAAAGAGAACAATACCGGTAACGAGGTAACTAGCATAGTGGACAAGTTGTTGATCCACGGGAATGCCAACATGTCTCACCTCGGGTATTTGTAACATATCGCGAAGCAACAGGAATAGCACACGGCAACTGGAGGTTCACTCGAATATTCATTCGTGTGGGTATAGGGGTCAATATGGGTGTCCACGGCTCCGATGTTGATCATTGATCGGAAGGGGTTCCGTGTCATGTCTATACTTCACCGAACCTATAGGGTCACACGCTTAAGGGTCATCTATCTGTTGAACGCTAGACAGGGAGTCTGAGAGAAAGTCACCGAAAATGTTTCGGACACAACGGAAGAGTTCCGAGAGAGAGAACACCGAAAGAGTTTCGGTAAAACCGAAAATTTGTTTCGGAATATATTATTTGGTCAAAAAGGGTTTCGGCACCGCCTGGAAATTTTCAGAGGATGCCAGAATTGGTCTGGGAACTTCTGGGAATTTTCGGAGAGAAAAACCGGAAATGTTCCGAAACTGCCGTAACCGCTGTTAATGCTTTCCGCTGATGAAAACCACCGCACCGAAAATGTTTCGGATCATGCCCAGAATAATTTTAGAGGGTGCCGGAAATGTTCTGGGACCTTCTGGAATTTTTCAGAAAAAGTTTCGCGGAAAACATCTTGTCTCAGCGCGAGGGGACAAGATCCCACGAATCGGGGGTTGCATGTTTGGTGGCTTTTTGTCTAGGGAGCATGCATGTTTCATGGAGACATGTTGGTGGCTTGTTGGCCCCCCCCCCATGGGGAGACAAGGTGTGGGCCGGCCCAAGGGCTGCCATGGTGGTGTCCCCTTGGTGCCCCCCTTGTGTTACCATTATGCCCTTTCATGTGTGACATGAAGCTTGGGTATTTTGGTATTTCAACATCCCACCCCACCCCTTGCCTTGGCCTATAAAAGGAGGAGAAGGGGCTGCCATT
Source organism: Thinopyrum elongatum (assembly GCA_011799875.1). NCBI lineage: Eukaryota > Viridiplantae > Streptophyta > Magnoliopsida > Poales > Poaceae > Thinopyrum > Thinopyrum elongatum. The sequence goes on along the minus strand of CM022302.1, from coordinate 72,637,766 downwards.
CTCCCCATCCCTTGCTCTCATACACATGCCAAGATGTTATCTGGCTTCTCTCTCCCTCCCACGAAAAGAGTTTCGTAGAGCCGAAAGGCTGTCTGGGTTCCGGCAGGAACTAGTTCTGGACGGCGAAGCCCTGCCGGATAGGTGACACCGTATGTGTGCAACTCTGTAGAGAGGTCGTAGTTTCGATCTTAGTGCCCGAGGGGCTGTTCGAGAGTGCCTCCCGAAGGGCTGTCCAAGTGACGGTCCGAGTTCTGTGAGTCCTCCTGAAGGGCTGTCCGAGTGACCGTTCGGTTTTCGAAGGTCCTCCCGAAGGGCTGTCCGTGACATCGTCCGGTGGACTGTTCGACCGCCTCCCGGAGGGCTGTCCGAAGGGAAGACGAGGGTATACATCCTCGCGGTTGGGAGGTTGTAAATCCTAGCTGCGGGGATCTGCACCGCCGATCGTCATCGACTCTACTTCCGCTGCGCTACGAGTCGGTAACGAAAATGATCAAACCATGTATGCAGTCTCCATAGTGGTCCTGGGCTGGTGCGTAGGGCGGAAAATTTTTGTTTTCTGCTGCGTTACCCTACAACTACTGCAGGTAGTTGCTCCGTAACTCAGTCTGAGGAATCCAGGTTCGACCTGTGATTCACATACATACAAAGCCAAGTCCACACAAAATATGAATTTTGTGAAAGCGTGAAAATGTGAGGATATGCAAAGATACACACGGAGCTGAAGTCGTCAGATCCGTTGGACATCAGGCTATACCACAAGCGAAGCATATTTACACCGGTGTGCCACAGGTGTAAAGTGCATTAGCATTAACTAGATTATTGACTCTAGTGCAAGTGGGAGTCTGTAGGAGATATGCCCTAGAGGCAATAATAAATGTTATTATTTATCTCCGTGTTCATAATTAGGTTTATGTTCCATGCTATAACTGCTGTGGTTCCCGAGCCCGTATATCCATAAAGGCTCTGGGGAAAACCCATGTGCACGTGTGGAATAATAAATGGTAAAATGTATTCCTAGTCATGCCTCTAAGACTAGCTCAAGTGTTGCATGATGATTATGTTTTCCCAATCATGGGCATGTCTATGCCATCAACTTTGAGGGCACAATGTTAGAAGAACATTTGTGTTGAATCGACCCGATTGGTGTTATGCTATGAGATTCATTCGTCACAAGTTAATGGTTAATAACACAGAGATGGTTAACGTTTGCATGATTCCTCAGACCATGAGAGTATCGAGTTTCTTCATGCTTGCTTCATGAAATTTGGGGTTTGTTAAACGTCATCCGTAAATGGGTGGCTATTACGGCGGCTTACGGGTTCATGGGAAAGTATGTCAAGTAACTTGATAGCTCAAGATTGGGATTTGCTCCTCCGACGATGGAGAGATATCTCTGGGCCCTCTCGGTGTTACGGTATCCATCATCGTCTGGCCAGACACTTTGTGATTTGATCACGGGGATGCCGGAACACGGTAACGAGAAAAGAGAACAATACCGGTAACGAGGTAACTAGCATAGTGGACAATTTGTTGATCCACGGGAATGCCAACATGTCTCACCTCGGGTATTTGTAACATATCGCGAAGCAACAGGAATAGCACACGGCAACTGGAGGTTCACTCGAATATTCATTCGTGTGGGTATAGGGGTCAATATGGGTGTCCACGGCTCCGATGTTGATCATTGATCGGAAGGGGTTCCGTGTCATGTCTATACTTCACCGAACCTATAGGGTCACACGCTTAAGGGTCATCTATCTGTTGAACGCTAGACAGGGAGTCTGAGAGAAAGTCACCGAAAATGTTTCGGACACAACGGAAGAGTTCCGAGAGAGAGAACACCGAAAGAGTTTCGGTAAAACCGAAAAGTTGTTTCGGAATATATTATTTGGTCAAAAAGGGTTTCGGCACCGCCTGGAAATTTTCAGAGGATGCCAGAATTGGTCTGGGAACTTCTGGGAATTTTCGGAGAGAAAAACCGGAAATGTTCCGAAACTGCCGTAACCGCTGTTAATTCTTTCCGCTGATGAAAACCACCGCACCGAAAATGTTTCGGATCATGCCCAGAATAATTTTAGAGGGTGCCGGAAATGTTCTGGGACCTTCTGGAATTTTTCAGAAAAAGTTTCGCGGAAAACATCTTGTCTCAGCGCGAGGGGACAAGATCCCACGAATCGGGGGTTGCATGTTTGGTGGCTTTTTGTCTAGGGAGCATGCATGTTTCATGGAGACATGTTGGTGGCTTGTTGGGGGCCCCCCCCCCCATGGGGAGACAAGGTGTGGGCCGGCCCAAGGGCTGCCATGGTGGTGTCCCCTTGGTGCCCCCCTTATGTTACCATTATGCCCTTTCATGTGTGACATGAAGCTTGGGTATTTTGGTATTTCAACATCCCACCCACCCCTTGCCTTGGCCTATAAAAGGAGGAGAAGGGGCTGCCATTCTCCCCATCCCTTGCTCTCATACACATGCCAAGATGTTATCTGGCTTCTCTCTCCCTCCCACGAAAAGAGTTTCGTAGAGCCGAAAGGCTGTCTGGGTTCCGGCAGGGACTAGTTCTGGACGGCGAAGCCCTGCCGGATAGATGACACCGTATGTGTGCAACCCCGTAGAGAGGTCGTAGTTTCGATCTTAGTGCCCGAGGGGCTGTTCGAGAGTGCCTCCCGAAGGGCTGTCCAAGTGACGGTCCGAGTTCTGTGAGTCCTCCCGAAGGGCTGTCCGAGTGACCGCTCGAGTTTCGAAGGTCCTCCCGAAGGGCTGTCCGCGACACCGTCCGGGGGACTGTTCGACCGCCTCCCGGAGGGCTGTCCGAAGGGAAGATGAGGATATACATCCTCGCGGTTGGGAGGTTGTAAATCCTAGCTGCGGGGATCTGCACCAACGATCGTCATCGACTCTACTTCCGCTGCGCTACGAGTCGGTAACGAAAATGATCAAACCTTGTATGCAGTCTCCATAGTGGTCCTGGGCTGGTGCGTAGGTCGGAAAATTTTTGTTTTCTGCTGCGTTCCCCTACAGTGGCATCATGAGCCGTGCTATGCGTAGATGCAGGTTGCGATCTAGAATACATAGAGATGTATGGGTGTTGCACAATATAATTAGGTAGTAGATGAGTTCTATTACTGAAAATTATTTGTGCGGGTAGCAGATGAAATCTGTTACCCGATGTTCTTGTTGCCTCCCTTGAATTTGCGTAGTCCTGATCTTGACAGCATTGTGGAATCTCACAAAGTTCTGGCAATCCGCGATCCTTTCATGCTGCTCCTGAGTATGCTGATTGACAGATCAACGAAGTGCTAACAGTTCTTTGGGTTCCACTTTAGTCAAAGAAAGATGGATGTTTCGCAGATGAAAGGGCAATGCAGATATGATCTGCACGGGGGTCATGCGTATGACGAAGTTCAGTATGGGGCTCGAGATTTAATTATCTCGTGTTTCATACACCCCGCGTTGTTAATCTAGCGCTTGAATTATCATACTTGATGATGGACGTTGGTAGCTTCGGTTTGTTTCGAAACCTCAGAAGCCACGTAAAACAAGTTTTTGCATGAACCGATTAGAGGCGTCTAACTTGGTTTTGCAGGAGGGTTTGCATGTGCATGTGATGTGGTATAGCAGTGCTCATAATAATTTGATTATGTATGAGATGACTATATGATGTAAATTGATTAACATGACCTGCGTGTCATGATTTGGCATGATGGCTGGAGCCATATGATTGCACTTTAAATGACCTACGTGTCGACCTTGTGTAATGCATTATTTTATTAGCTATAGAGATAGCAATATTATCTGGTGCATCGACAAGGTGGTGGCAATCTTCGCGAAGGTGAACACCAACGCGAATGCTGAAGACGAAGAAATACAAGACTTCTCCGTCAGAAAGGGCTATACCATATCATGCTATTATGAATTGCCTGAGATGTTTATCCCTTATGATGCACCCTTCTTGATTGCGCGGTAGTCGCTTTTATTAGGGTGATCTCTCACAAAAATATCAAGTAGTTAGTGTTCTCCCAAGTGTAGCACCGTCTACAACACGTATCTTTTCGGGGTGCGCCATGTACACATGAGCACGAACGATTAGAGAGGTGTAAGGCGGGTGAAGGTCAGACCTCACTGCGTGATCACTTGGTTGTCTTGACGTTCAGGCAGGACAGTCCTGAGCTCGGAACACACGCATCGAAAGATGGACAAGAGTCACATAGAGATGTGATTGGCAAGTTGGCCTACCGATTGAAATTCACGTCATCAGTGATGAACCCGTCAATGGCGTCGAATTGAAATGCGGATCTTGAATAACTCACAATCAATTATGAGAGATATTGATTTGAGTGGGAGCGCACTGATGAATTAACTTGTTTAATTCTCAGTGCAATTAATTATGAACACTGTCTAAGTGTGGTTTGCTAATAGTTGTAGAATAATGGCTCGCATTTCCACCTTCCCTGTTAAAATTGAATAGCTGTTAAATATCTGGTTAAAACTTTACGGTTGGTAACGTAATGTGAGGATTGTCCTCAAGAGTGCCGAGAAGGACTTTGTCCTATCGCATACTTTGGTATTCTCTCGCTTATGCTATGGATCATGTGACTCTCATCCTTCGATCCAAAAGCTAGAATTCCGTTTCAGTCAAGTGCAATATGTTTACTTCCATGAGACCCAAACTTCGAAAGTTTGGATAGTTATGTGATATTCATGGAATCTGAAAATCATTTTCAGAGACAGACAAAGGCTAAAAGATATGAGATATCCAAAGCAATGTTTGTTTGCAAACTATTAGTAAAGGAGTTTACTATGCATTAGACTGATAAGAGAGGGATCCAGAAGAACGCCTGTCATATGATGAAAGGTGAATAAAACAACAACTTAAAGAGAAAGGAAGTGTCCGAAGGATGTTAGTGTGACTTACACACCTAGGAAGTCCGGGGCTAACGCCACTCTTAAGTTCGGTGCTTCTTCTGAGAGTAGGAGAAATACTAAAAGTTAAACTGTTAGAAGTACAAATGGCAAAAAGGAAAGAAGACTGGAATATCCAGCTCATGTATGAATGTCATACAAGTTTTTGATGTATAGAAGGCTGGTCAAAGATATAGTTCTTGGGAATTATGGTTAAACATGTTAATCACTAATTTTTGGGTATTGTGAGTTAATCACAAAGATACCCGCTCGATTGCATTCTGTTGCAACTCGATGTAAGAACTACTATGGCCTGAAAGACCAGCCAGAAATGAGTTTTAGGTATACACAGGGAACATAGTAAATGTTACTATACCTTCCATCGGTGTATTACCGTCTGTATTTATTTTCATAATTCATTTAGAGTTTCACAAACTCTAGCCCATTGCATAAGGTATCTTGCAAGAAGGTTGTTCATAAGAGAACTTTTGATGTTCGATGTTATGAATAACATAAGGGCCATACTTTCATTGAGAATGAGATGTATGTTATGAATAATGATAACAATATATTACCTCTGGATTTACTTTCATAAATTCATCTTAGAGTTTTAAACACTCTAGCCCATTGCATAATGTTTGTTGCAAAAGAGTTGTTCGTAAAAGCAACAATTGTTGTTCAGTATTATGAATAACATGAAGGGCCATGCTTCCATCCTAGATGGGACGTATGTTATGAATATTGATGGTAATATGATACATCCATAACACTGACGCTAAATGTCGTAAGACTAAAAGAATACCACACAAGTGTGGCACTACATTTGGTCACATTGGAGAAGCCCGCATGGAAAATTCCATTATGATGGATTTTGAAGTCGTTTGATTTTGAATCATCTGACACTTGCAACTTTCCTCCGAAAGTGAAGTGACTGAAATACCGTTCACAGGCCATAAGGAACGAGCAACAAACTTATTGGTGATCATACATTTTGATGTGTGTAGTTCAATAAAGGTTGCAAGTAGTGGATTTATCTATCTTCAGAAATGACTCAAGTAGATATATGGATATTGACTTGATGAGACGTAAGTCTGAATCTTTTGAAATCATTCGAAAGGTTTTCAAATATGAAGTAGAAGTTATTGTAACAAGAAAATTATGTTTCTACAATTTGATTGCAGAAAGAAATATTTGAGTTACAAGTTTAGCGAATGTCTGATGAGTTGTGAAAAGAGTTTCATAACTTACACCTCCCGGAACACCACTATGAGTGGAAAGTCCGTGAAGATGTAATCGAACCATTTATGACATGGTAAGATCAAAGATGACATAAATAAATTTGCCATTATCCCTTTTTAAAGTGATGCTTTAGAGACTGCGGCTTTTACACTGAAAAGAGCTCCATCAGGTCTGTTGAAATGACACCATGGTATGGTACGCCCAACCATGTTATATCTTTTCTTAACATTTGGAATATGGGGCTTGTGTAAAAGGTTACAAACCTATTCCAAATCAGACAAGTGCTACTTTGTAGGTTATCCCAAGTCATTGGGTATTCCTCCCTCACTATACCGAGGCAAATAGGTTTGCCACAAAGAACGGTATGCTTTTTGAAGAAAATGGTTCTTTCAAAAAGGTGAGTGGGAGAATAATGCAACTCAACGAGATAACCAGTATCTCCGTCATCAGGTCAAAAGAAAGAGACCTTGGAAGTAATTCCAGAGTTTCCTACTGCGACTGATACGAAAGTCTCTACAATAAAATGTATGGACTTCGGTCGAACTTGCAGCTGAACCACGTAGGCAAGGCTCGTGCAAACCTCTCAGGTGCGCAAACGAGATATTGTTGTTAGACAACAATATACCTACGATACACAAGGAAGCGTTGATGGGCCCTGACTCCGGGATTGGCTAAATGCCAATGCAACCTGAGTTAGTTTCCACATAAGTGATTCAAGATTAAAACCTTGATACACCTTTCGGAAGACTTAGAGTCTAACGAATATTTATGGAACTTAAAACTGATACGGATAAAAATGTTTTATCCATAAAGCTCGACTTGTTGCAATAACAAGTTCAAAGAGTTGACTACGATGAGATTGTCTCACCGTAGCGATGCTTAAAGTCGGTTCGGGTTGAACTAGCAATTAATACATATTTCAATCATAAGATATGAAACATGGATGACAAAGGATTTCCATCTGATGGAAATAAAACCTAGGACTTGTATGTGATACAGTCCAAAGTAATTTGTCGATCCAGAGGATGCTAGTAGGTATGCAAACTTCAGAGTTCCAGCGATGGACAGAAGAGAGCAAAATGGAGTCGGAATCTTCGTGTTTTGATGAAATGGTCAAAGGGGTTTGACTTCATCAATGGGTAACGAAGATACTTGTAATTCAAGAAAGTAAGTGGGAGCATAATAATATTTCTAAAAACCTTGTGTGCTTGACACATTGGTAATTGGAAATAAATTTCTTGACACGAATTAGGACTTCGTTTGAAAATAGTTTTTCGATGAAGTGCTTGGGCTAAAAAGCCTTTATATTAGGCATGATAATCTATGGAGATAGATTTACCTAATGGGGCTTAGCAAAGATACATATTGACAAAATGCTAAAACCTTTTAGCATTAAAAACGTCAAGGAGTGATTCTTGCCGAAGTCACATGGAAAGAGTTTTTGCATGACTCGGTGTCCCAAAACACTAATGAGCAAAATACATGATGGGGATTCCACACACTCTTGTGTTTGGATTAATCATGTATTCCATGGTATGTAAAACAACCAGATATGTCCAATACTCCCAAAGTTGTTGCGAGTATAGATACCAAAGTGATCAAAAGTACTGATCATGGGACAACAGTGAAAAAGGGTCATTGAGTACTATAGTAGCACTGATGGCATGTTTTCTCGCAAGCGGAGATCATGAAGAGTTCGTTGTAAAAGGTTACATCGATACAGTCTTCATCCATGCTCCAAGCGATTTTCGATTTAAATTGAGGGTTTTGTGCAACACACAATATGGTGGCACAGTAGTTGGAAATTGTTCCAAACAAGTTACTGTGGCGAATTCTATAACAGAGGCGAAGTATGTTGCCGCTTTTAAAAGCGACAAAGAAGATGTTGAATCATATAGTTCATTCATGAACTTAGTATGGTTCCAAGATGGCTTTTGTCAATGGGACACTACTGCAGGTAGTTGCTCCATGACTCAGTCTGAGGAATCCAGGTTCGACCTGTGATTCACATACATACAAAACCAAGTCCACACAAAATATGAATTTTGTGAAAGCGTGAAAACGCGAGGATATGCAAAGATACACAGAGAGCTGAAGTCGTCAGATCCGTTGGACATCAGGCTATACCACAAGCGAAGCATATTTACACCAGTGTGCCACAGGTGTAAAGTGCATTAGCATTAACTAGATTATTGACTCTAGTGCAAGTGGGAGTCTGTAGGAGATATGCCCTAGAGGCAATAATAAATGTTATTATTTATCTCCATGCTCATTATTATGTTTATGTTCCATGCTATAACTGCTATGGTTCTCGAGTCTGCAATAACCACGAGGCTCGGAGGAAGACTCATATGCACGTGTGGAATAATAAACGGTAAAATGTATTCCTAGTCAAGCCTCTATGACTGGCTCAAGTGTTGCATGATGGTTCTGTTTTCCTGATCATGGGCATGTCTATGCCAGCAACTTTGAGGGCACAATGTTAGAAGAACATTTGTGTTGAATCGACCCGAATTGATGTTATGCTATGAGATACATTCGTCATGAGTTAATGGTTAATAACACAGAGATAGTTAACGTTTGCATGATTCCTCAGACCATGAGAGCATCGAGTTTCTTCATGCTTGATTCATGAACTTTGGGGTTTGTTAAACGTCATCCGTAAATGGATGGCTATTACGGCGGCTTACGGGTTCATGGGAAAGTATGTCAAGTAACTTGATAGCTCAAGATTGGGATTTGCTCCTCCGACGATGGAGAGATATCTCTGGGCCCTCTCGGTGTTACGGTATCCATCATCGTCTGGCCAGACACTTTGTGATTTGATCACGGGGATGCCGGAACACGGTAACGAGAAAAGAGAACAATACCGGTAACGAGGTAACTAGCATAGTGGACAAGTTGTTGATCCACGGGAATGCCAACATGTCTCACCTCGGGTATTTGTAACATATCGCGAAGCAACAGGAATAGCACACGGCAACTGGAGGTTCACTCGAATATTCATTCGTGTGGGTGTAGGGGTCAATATGGGTGTCCACGGCTCCGATGTTGATCATTGATCGGAAGGGGTTCCAGGTCATGTCTATACTTCACCGAACCTATAGGGTCACACGCTTAAGGGTCATCTATCTGCTGAATACTAGACAGGGAGTCTGAGAGAAAATCACCGAAAAAGTTTCGGACACCGAAAAGTTTCGGACAGCGGAAAAGTTCCGCAGAGAGAGGGCACCGGATGAGTTCCGGTGAAACTGAAAAGTTGTTTCAGGGGATACCATTAAGTCAAAATGGTTTCGGCACATGCCTGATAATTCTTGGAGGATGCCAGAATCATTCTGGAAACTTCTGGGAATTTTCTGGAAGAAAAACCGGAAATGTTCCGGGGCTGCCGGAACCGCTTCAGATGCTTTTCGCAGATGAAATCACTAAACTGGAATTGTTCCAGAACGCGTTGAAAATTATTTTAGTGGGTAATGGAAATGTTCTAAGCCCACATAAATATTTTCAGTTTGAACGGACGCTGAAAAATGTCGTCGTGAATAGTGAAAGTGCTTTTTGGGTGGCTTCTTGGAGAAGCCACCTTGAGGGTCCTTTGGTATTTTTCCCCTTGGCTTCTTGGAGAAGCCACCCTTGGGCTTGGCCTATAAATAGGGGTGGAGGGGGCTGCCTAAAGACTCACTCCTTCTCACATACAAGTGCCATGCAATGATCTGGCTTCTCTCTCCCTCCCACGAAAAGAGTTTCGTAGAGCCGAAAGGCTGTCTGGGTTCCGGTGGGAACTAGTTCTGGACGGCGAAGCCCTGCCGGATAGATGACACCGTATGTGTGCAACCCCGTAGAGAGGTCGTAGTTTCGATCTTAGTGCCCGAGGGGCTGTTCGAGAGTGCCTCCCGAAGGGCTGTCCGAGTGACCGCTCGAGTTTCGAAGGTCCTCCCGAAGGGCTGTCCGCGACACCGTCCGGGGGACTGTTCGACCGCCTCCCGGAGGGCTGTCCGAAGGGAAGATGAGGGTATACATCCTCGCGGTTGGGAGGTTGTAAATCCTAGCTGCGGGGATCTGCACCAACGATCGTCATCGACTCTACTTCCGCTGCGCTACGAGTCGGTAACGAAAATGATCAAACCTTGTATGCAGTCTCCATAGTGGTCCTGGGCTGGTGCGTAGGTCGGAAAATTTTTGTTTTCTGCTGCGTTCCCCTACAGTGGCATCATGAGCCGTGCTATGCGTAGATGCAGGTTGCGATCTAGAATACATAGAGATGTATGGGTGTTGCACAATATAATTAGGTAGTAGATGAGTTCTATTACTGAAAATTATTTGTGTGGGTAGCAGATGAAATCTGTTACCCGATGTTCTTGTTGCTTCCCTTGAATTTGCGTAGTCCTGATCTTGACAGCATTGTGGAATCTCACAAAGTTCTGGCAATCCGCGATCCTTTCATGCTGCTCCTGAGTATGCTGATTGACAGATCAACGAAGTGCTAACAGTTCTTTGGGTTCCACTTTAGTCAAAGAAAGATGGATGTTTCGCAGATGAAAGGGCAATGCAGATATGATCTGCACGGGGGTCATGCGTATGACGAAGTTCAGTATGGGGCTCGAGATTTAATTATCTCGTGTTTCATACACCCCGCGTTGTTAATCTAGCGCTTGAATTATCATACTTGATGATGGACGTTGGTAGCTTCGGTTTGTTTCGAAACCTTAGAAGCCACGTAAAACAAGTTTTTGCATGAACCGATTAGAGGCGTCTAACTTGGTTTTGCAGGAGGGTTTGCATGTGCATGTGATGTGGTATAGAAGTGCTCATAATAATTTGATTATGTATGAGATGACTATATGATGTAAATTGATTAACATGACCTGCGTGTCATGATTTGGCATGATGGCTGGAGCCATATGATTGCACTTTAAATGACCTGCGTGTCGACCTTGTGTAATGCATTATTTTATTAGCTATAGAGATAGCAATATTATCTGGTGCATCGACAAGGTGGTGGCAATCTTCGCGAAGGTGAACACCGACGCGAATGCTGAAGATGAAGAAATACAAGACTTCTCCGTCAGAAAGGGCTATACCATATCATGCTATTATGAATTGCCTGAGATGTTTATCCCTTATGATGCACCCTTCTTGATTGCGCGGTAGTCGCTTTTATTAGGGTGATCTCTCACAAAAATATCAAGTAGTTAGTGTTCTCCCAAGTGTAGCACCGTCTACAACACGTATCTTTTCGGGGTGCGCCATGTACACATGAGCACGAACGATTAGAGAGGTGTAAGGCGGGTGAAGGTCAGACCTCACTGCGTGATCACTTGGTTGTCTTGACGTTCAGGCAGGACAGTCCTGAGCTCGGAACACACGCATCGAAAGATGGACAAGAGTCACATAGAGATGTGATTGGCAAGTTGGCCTACCGATTGAAATTCACGTCATCAGTGATGAACCCGTCAATGGCGTCGAATTGAAATGCGGATCTTGAATAACTCACAATCAATTATGAGAGATATTGATTTGAGTGGGAGCGCACTGATGAATTAACTTGTTTAATTCTCAGTGCAATTAATTATGAACACTGTCTAAGTGTGGTTTGCTAATAGTTGTAGAATAATGGCTCGCATTTCCACCTTCCCTGTTAAAATTGAATAGCTGTTAAATATCTGGTTAAAACTTTACGGTTGGTAACGTAATGTGAGGATTGTCCTCAAGAGTGCCGAGAAGGACTTTGTCCTATCGCATACTTTGGTATTCTCTCGCTTATGCTATGGATCATGTGACTCTCATCCTTCGATCCAAAAGCTAGAATTCCGTTTCAGTCAAGTGCAATATGTTTACTTCCATGAGACCCAAACTTCGAAAGTTTGGATAGTTATGTGATATTCATGGAATCTGAAAATCATTTTCAGAGACAGACAAAGGCTAAAAGATATGAGATATCCAAAGCAATGTTTGTTTGCAAACTATTAGTAAAGGAGTTTACTTTGCATTAGACTGATAAGAGAGGGATCCAGAAGAACGCCTGTCATATGATGAAAGGTGAATAAAACAACAACTTAAAGAGAAAGGAAGTGTCCGAAGGATGTTAGTGTGACTTACACACCTAGGAAGTCCGGGGCTAACGCCACTCTTAAGTTCGGTGCTTCTTCTGAGAGTAGGAGAAATACTAAAAGTTAAACTGTTAGAAGTATAATGGCAAAAAGGAAAGAAGACTGGAATATCGAGCTCATGTATGAATGTCATACAAGTTTTTGATGTATAGAAGGCTGGTCAAAGATATAGTTCTTCGGAATTATGGTTAAACATGTTAATCACTAATTTTTGGGTATTGTGAGTTAATCACAAAGATACCCGCTCGATTGCATTCTGTTGCAACTCGATGTAAGAACTACTATGGCCTGAAAGACCAGCCAGAAATGAGTTTTAGGTATACACAGGGAACATAGTAAATGTTACTATACCTTCCATCGGTGTATTACCGTCTGTATTTATTTTCATAATTCATTTAGAGTTTCACAAACTCTAGCCCATTGCATAAGGTATCTTGCAAGAAGGTTGTTCATAAGAGAACTTTTGATGTTCGATGTTATGAATAACATAAGGGCCATACTTTCATTGAGAATGAGATGTATGTTATGAATAATGATAATAATATATTACCTCTGGATTTACTTTCATAAATTCATTTTAGAGTTTTAAACACTCTAGCCCATTGCATAATGTTTGTTGCAAAAGAGTTGTTCATAAAAGCAACAATTGTTGTTCAGTATTATGAATAACATGAAGGGCCATGCTTCCATCCTAGATGGGACGTATGTTATGAATATTGATGGTAATATGATACATCCATAACACTGACGCTAAATGTCGTAAGACTAAAATAATACCACACAAGTGTGGCACTACATTTGGTCACATTGGAGAAGCCCGCATGGAAAATTCCATTATGATGGATTTTGAAGTCGTTTGATTTTGAATCATCTGACACTTGCAACTTTCCTCCGAAAGTGAAGTGACTGAAATACCGTTCACAGGCCATAAGGAACGAGCAACAAACTTATTGGTGATCATACATTTTGTTGTGTGTAGTTCAATAAAGGTTGCAAGTAGTGGATTTATCTATCTTCAGAAATGTCTCAAGTAGATATATGGATATTTACTTGATGAGACGTAAGTCTGGATCTTTTGAAATCATTCGAAAGGTTTTCAAATATGAAGTAGAAGTTATTGTAACAAGAAAATTATGTTTCTACAATTCGATTGCAGAAAGAAATATTTGAGTTACAAGTTTAGCGAATGTCTGATGAGTTGTGAAAAGAGTTTCATAACTTACACCTCCCGGAACACCACTATGAGTGGAAAGTCCATGAAGATGTAATCGAACCATTTATGACATGGTAAGATCAAAGATGACATAAATAAATTTGCCATTATCCCTTTTTAAAGTGATGCTTTAGAGACTGCGGCTTTTACACTGAAAAGAGCTCCATCAGGTCTGTTGAAATGACACCATGGTATGGTACGCCCAACCATGTTATATCTTTTCTTAACATTTGGAATATGGGGCTTGTGTAAAAGGTTACAAACCTATTCCAAATCAGACAAGTGCTACTTTGTAGGTTATCCCAAGTCATTGGGTATTCCTCCCTCACTATACCGAGGCAAATAGGTTTGCCACAAAGAACGGTATGCTTTTTGAAGAAAATGGTTCTTTCAAAAAGGTGAGTGGGAGAATAATGCAACTCGACGAGATAACCAGTATCTCCGTCATCAGGTCAAAGGAAAGAGACCTTGGAAGTAATTCCAGAGTTTCCTACTGCGACTGATACGGAAGTCTCTACAATAAAATGTATGGACTTCGGTCGAACTTGCAGCTGAACCATGTAGGCAAGGCTCGTGCAAACCTCTCAGGTGCGCAAACGAGATATTGTTGTTAGACAATAGTATACCTACGATACACAAGGAAGCGTTGATGGGCCCTGACTCCGGAATTGGCTAAATGCCAATACAATCCGAGATAGTTTCCATATAAGTGATTCAAGATTAAAACCTTGATACACCTTTCGGAAGACTTAGAGTCTGACGAATATTTATGGAACTATAACTGATACGAATAAAAATGTTTTATCCATAAAGCTCGACTTGTTGCAATATACAAGTTCAAGGAGTTGACTACGATGAGGTTGCTTCACCGTAGCGATGCTTAAAGTCGGTTCGGGTTGAACTAGCAATTAATACATATTTCATATCATGAGATATAAAACAATGGATGGCAAAAGGATTTCCACCTGATGGAAATGAAACCAAGGACTTGCATGTGTTACAGTCCAAGGTATTTTGTCAATCCAGAGGATGCTAGTAAGTATGCAAACTTCAGAGTTCCAGCAATGGACAGAAGAGAGCAAAATGGAGTTGGAATCTTTGTGTTTTGATGAAGTGGGAGCATAATAATATTTCTAAAAACGTTGTGTGCTTGACACATTGTTAATTGGAATTAAATTTCTTGACACGAATTAGGACTTCATTTAAAAAGGGTTTTTTGATGAAGTGCTTGGGCTAAATAGCCTTAATATTAGGCATGATGATCTATGGAGATAGATTTACCTGATGGGGCTGAGCAAAGATACATATTGACAAAATGCTAAAACCTTTTAGCATTAAAAACCGTCAAGGAGTGATTCTTGCCGAAGTCACATGGAAAGAGTTTTTGCAAGACTCGGTGTCCCAAAACACTGATGAGCAAAATACATGATGGAGATTCCACACACTCTTGTGTTTGGATTAATCATGTATTCCATGGTATGTAAAAACAACCAGATATGTCCAATACTCCAAAGTTGTTGCGAGTATAAATACCAAGGTGATCAAAAGTTCTGATCATGGGACAACAGTGAAAAAGGGTCATTGAGTACTATAGTAGCACTGATGACATGTTTTCTCGCAAGCGGAGATCATGAAGATTTCGTTGTAAAAGGTTACATCGATACAGTCTTCATCCATGCTCCAAGCGATTTTTGATTTAATTTGAGGGTTTTGTGTAAAACACAATATGGTGGCACGGTAGTTGGAAATTGTTCCAAACAAGTTACTGTGGCGAATTCTATAACAGAGGCGAAGTATGTTGCCGCTTTTAAAAGCGACAAAGAAGATGTTGAATCATATAGTTCATTCATGAACTTAGTATGGTTCCAAGATGGCTTTTGTCAATGGGACACTACTGCAGGTAGTTGCTCCATGACTCAGTCTGAGGAATCCAGGTTCGACCTGTGATTCACATACATACAAAACCAAGTCCACACAAAATATGAATTTTGTGAAAGCGTGAAAACGCGAGGATATGCAAAGATACACACGGAGCTGAAGTCGTCAGATCCGTTGGACATCAGGCTATACCACAAGCGAAGCATATTTACACCAGTGTGCCATAGGTGTAAAGTGCATTAGCATTAACTAGATTATTGACTCTAGTGCAAGTGGGAGTCTGTAGGAGATATGCCCTAGAGGCAATAATAAATGTTATTATTTATCTCCATGCTCATTATTATGTTTATGTTCCATGCTATAACTGCTATGGTTCTCGAGTCTGCAATAACCACGAGGCTCGGAGGAAGACTCATATGCACGTGTGGAATAATAAACGGTAAAATGTATTCCTAGTCAAGCCTCTATGACTGGCTCAAGTGTTGCATGATGGTTCTGTTTTCCTGATCATGGGCATGTCTATGCCAGCAACTTTGAGGGCACAATGTTAGAAGAACATTTGTGTTGAATCGACCCGAATTGATGTTATGCTATGAGATACATTCGTCATGAGTTAATGGTTAATAACACAGAGATAGTTAACGTTTGCATGATTCCTCAGACCATGAGAGCATCGAGTTTCTTCATGCTTGATTCATGAACTTTGGGGTTTGTTAAACGTCATCCGTAAATGGATGGCTATTACGGCGGCTTACGGGTTCATGGGAAAGTATGTCAAGTAACTTGATAGCTCAAGATTGGGATTTGCTCCTCCGACGATGGAGAGATATCTCTGGGCCCTCTCGGTGTTACGGTATCCATCATCGTCTGGCCAGACACTTTGTGATTTGATCACGGGGATGCCGGAACACGGTAACGAGAAAAGAGAACAATACCGGTAACGAGGTAACTAGCATAGTGGACAAGTTGTTGATCCACGGGAATGCCAACATGTCTCACCTCGGGTATTTGTAACATATCGCGAAGCAACAGGAATAGCACACGGCAACTGGAGGTTCACTCGAATATTCATTCGTGTGGGTATAGGGGTCAATATGGGTGTCCACGGCTCCGATGTTGATCATTGATCGGAAGGGGTTCCGTGTCATGTCTATACTTCACCGAACCTATAGGGTCACACGCTTAAGGGTCATCTATCTGTTGAACGCTAGACAGGGAGTCTGAGAGAAAGTCACCGAAAATGTTTCGGACACAACGGAAGAGTTCCGAGAGAGAGAACACCGAAAGAGTTTCGGTAAAACCGAAAATTTGTTTCGGAATATATTATTTGGTCAAAAAGGGTTTCGGCACCGCCTGGAAATTTTCAGAGGATGCCAGAATTGGTCTGGGAACTTCTGGGAATTTTCGGAGAGAAAAACCGGAAATGTTCCGAAACTGCCGTAACCGCTGTTAATGCTTTCCGCTGATGAAAACCACCGCACCGAAAATGTTTCGGATCATGCCCAGAATAATTTTAGAGGGTGCCGGAAATGTTCTGGGACCTTCTGGAATTTTTCAGAAAAAGTTTCGCGGAAAACATCTTGTCTCAGCGCGAGGGGACAAGATCCCACGAATCGGGGGTTGCATGTTTGGTGGCTTTTTGTCTAGGGAGCATGCATGTTTCATGGAGACATGTTGGTGGCTTGTTGGCCCCCCCCCCCCATGGGGAGACAAGGTGTGGGCCGGCCCAAGGGCTGCCATGGTGGTGTCCCCTTGGTGCCCCCCTTGTGTTACCATTATGCCCTTTCATGTGTGACATGAAGCTTGGGTATTTTGGTATTTCAACATCCCACCCCACCCCTTGCCTTGGCCTATAAAAGGAGGAGAAGGGGCTGCCATTCTCCCCATCCCTTGCTCTCATACACATGCCAAGATGTTATCTGGCTTCTCTCTCCCTCCCACGAAAAGAGTTTCGTAGAGCCGAAAGGCTGTCTGGGTTCCGGCAGGGACTAGTTCTGGACGGCGAAGCCCTGCCGGATAGATGACACCGTATGTGTGCAACCCCGTAGAGAGGTCGTTGTTTCGATCTTAGTGCCCGAGGGGCTGTTCGAGAGTGCCTCCCGAAGGGCTGTCCAAGTGACGGTCCGAGTTCTGTGAGTCCTCCCGAAGGGCTGTCCGAGTGACCGCTCGAGTTTCGAAGGTCCTCCCGAAGGGCTGTCCGCGACACCGTCCGGGGGACTGTTCGACCGCCTCCCGGAGGGCTGTCCGAAGGGAAGATGAGGGTATACATCCTCGCGGTTGGGAGGTTGTAAATCCTAGCTGCGGGGATCTGCACCAACGATCGTCATCGACTCTACTTCCGCTGCGCTACGAGTCGGTAACGAAAATGATCAAACCTTGTATGCAGTCTCCATAGTGGTCCTGGGCTGGTGCGTAGGTCGGAAAATTTTTGTTTTCTGCTGCGTTCCCCTACACCCACCACCACCCTCTCGTCCAGATCCGCCGCAATGGGGTCAGGTGTGCCAGGATGTAACCTCAGATACCCATCGGAGTAGGCCTTCTTCTTCTGCGCGGTCTTGCCATAGTACTTGGACTCGCCAGCCTTGGGGTCCTTCCGCGTATGGGCGATCTCCCACGCCTCCATGTGTGAGAGCGGCCGCTTCAGTTTCTCCTTCTGCACCACCAAACAGAGGTTAGTCATACATAAGAAAGTGACGGTAAATAGAAGAAGAAGAATGTTTAATGAGGTTAATCATACATTTAGTGTCTTATGGAGAAAGTGGTTTCGGTTTCCCTGAGCATGTACTCCCTCCTTCCCTCGGTTAGCCTTGTTTTTGATGCTCGTAGCCGCCCAGGCTTCATCCTTATCACACCAAAGATCCACCAATGCCGCCCAAGACTCGTCTTTTCCATAACACCAATTTGGACACACCTACATAATGAAAGCATAATGGCATGTCAACACAAAACGGTGAAATGTACCACAAACATCGGAATGAAAAATCTGTTATACTTACCGCCAAGTACTCGTGCCTCTCCAAGGTAATGCCCATCCTCCGCACTTCTTCCTTGGTCATCTTCACACCAAGAGCGTCGTGATAGTATGTCGAGATGGCCACCCAGCGCACCTCGTACTGGAGCTGGCGGGCCTTCTTCTTGGCTTGGCGCAGCATGATCTGGTCGGCTTTGGCCTTGTGCTCCGGAAGAACTCGATAGAATTTCTACAATCATGCATGAAACAAGAATGGAAGAAGCCATGAGTTAAATCATTCATGAAACCAGAATGGACTTGTGCTTCTGAAGAGAACTCACCCAGAAAGTAGTGATCACGGCCTTGGCATGGGTCTCATGGTCCGCGTGGAGGACCACTTCCCAGTGGTCCCAGCTCGTGGCCAAAACCCGACGGTCCGGGTGCCTGACTGGATCCGGACAGTACAGCCCCGGCCAGTGTAGCTTCAGCAAGACGGTGATGAGGCTGTTGGGAATACGGGCCCCTTTAGGATATATCCAGTTGCTGCAAAAGAATGAAATATTAGCATGTGACAAGCAAAATAAATAACTACCGGAATGAGCATGTGACAAGCAAAAGAATGAAATTATTATAAAGTGGCACTTACTATTTCCCCGTGGCATGTCAAAGTTTGGCATATATCCGTGCGTGCGAAGGTGGTTAGTCATGTCCTTCTGATTTCTACGGTGATGTCTGGCACATCTCGCACAGGGGCATGGTGGGATAATTCTCATTGGACTACGGAATATCTCCTTCAAATACACATCGGTTTTCGCGATCCACTCTGATGTTACTCGATTCCGACGGGTAAAACCACTGTACATCCACTGATTATCTGCCATCCTCTGCTTTATTGCAATCCACAAAACATAATTAAGGATTCACTTAAATTAATCACATCAAAATTTCATTTTCTACCACGTTGAATCCACCTACATCTCTAATAGGTAAAGATGGGTCCTAATCCCACCCGAGGATGTGTAGATTAAGTACGTTCTCCATTCTACCCCGTTCCGAGATAAAATTTTGGCAGCACCTCCCCACTGTTCTCCAGATACACGTCTTGGCTAACAGCCGAGAGAATGTGCTCCGGAGAACAACGGGGAGGCGCCGCCGAAATTTTGTCTCGGAACGGGGTAGAGCATGGAGAACGTACCCAATCTACACATCCTCGGGCTGTCCGTGGAAAACGCTGGACAATCCAAAAGAGTTGCGGTGATAAATATGCAATTGAATGCATAT
The DNA here is from genome assembly GCA_011799875.1 of Thinopyrum elongatum. Lineage (NCBI taxonomy): Eukaryota > Viridiplantae > Streptophyta > Magnoliopsida > Poales > Poaceae > Thinopyrum > Thinopyrum elongatum. The sequence continues at coordinate 72,618,201 of CM022302.1, read as the reverse complement.
TTATCGATGCAACCCTTTCGGACGGGAGACGCCTAGGTTACGCGACTTGACGTGATAATTAAATCTAGTGACATGATTAAAAGAGAGTAGGAGGAGGTGTTGGATATGTAGCTCACCCTCGGCTATAGAGGAAGTAGTCGAACAGCGGCGGGATCACGGACCAACAACTTCGACGACGATGACTCCAAAGAGATGCAACACCACAAAGCCTGCAAATTTTACCGACAAAACAATTTAGATCATCACATCAAATATCTATTTTTAGCAAGACCATCAACATCTTCATTATTAATATGCGTTTCCCCCCTCCATGCGTTTTTTAGCAAGTTAACATTTTTTTAGCCAAACGTTTTTTTCTCAAATACTATTTTTTCTCACTATCTATTTTTATCAAGACCATCTACATCCATCTAGCAACAGCAGCATCATCATCATTAATCATTCATTAACATTTTTAGCATGTTAACATTAACAGCAACAACATCATCATTCATCTACATAACACCATCATTCATTCATCTAACAACATCATCAATCATCATCATCATCAATCACCATCTAACATCTAACATCATCAATCATCATCATCATTCAGTGAGAACCATATTTTCCGCACGCCGCATAAATCTAGTGACATGATTAAAAGAGAGTAGGAGGAGGGTGTTGGATATGTAGCTCACCCTCGGCTTAGAGGAAGTAGTCGAACAGCGGCGGGATCACGGACCAACAACTTCGACGACGATGACTCCAAAGAGATGCAACACCACAAAGCCTGCAAATTTTACCGACAAAACAATTAGATCATCACATCAAATATCTATTTTTAGCAAGACCATCAACATCTTCATTATTAATATGCGTTTCCCCCCTCTGCGTTTTTAGCAAGTTAAACATTTTAGCCAAACGTTTTTTTTTCAAATACTATTTTTTCTCACTATCTATTTTTACAAGACCATCTACATCCTCTAGCAACAGCAGCATCATCATCATATCATATCATTAACATTTTTAGCATGTTAACATAACAGCAACAACATCATCATTCATCTACTAACACCATCATTCATTCATCTAACAACATCATCAATCATCATCATCATCAATCACATCTAACATCTAACAATCAATCATCACATCATCATTCCTCATCCATAAAAAATAAGAGATTAAGTTAAAAAAGAAGAAGAAAGAGATGAGGCAGAGAGGAGCTCACGTGGGGGGGGGGAGGGTGGTGCGGGGCGGCCGGGCGTAGGCGTCGGACGGAGGCGGAGCGAGACGTGGCCGGGGCGGGTAGGCCGTGGAGGGTGGTGGGGTGAGGACGAGCCGATGGGAGTAAAAAACACCCCCAGGGAGGGGGAGGGACGAGGTTAGGGGAGGGGGAATGGGTGCGGGCGCGCGGACAGGGGACCCAAACCGGGGAGGGGCGGGGGACGGGTAAAGGT
>CM022302.1:72444930-72616534 GCA_011799875.1 Thinopyrum elongatum | reverse complement strand
GTGGTGCGGGGCGGCCGGCGCTGGGCGTCCGAGGCAAGGCAGTGGCCGGAGCGGAGCGAGAGTGGCGGGGCGGGCGGCCGTGAAGGGTGGGTGCGGGGCGGCGGCGGCGGGGAGGGGCCGGGGCGGGGGGGGGGGGGGGGCGGGCGGCGGGCGGGGCGGGGTCGGGTCGAGGAGAGGCGGATAGGGGATGAGTGGAGGAGAGAGGCCGCTCGATAGCGGAAAGGGGGGGGGGCTATGCCGACGGCCACCGTCGGCGTATCCCTGCCAATGCCACGTCATCGATTTTTTTAATGATTTTTTTAATAAAATAATTTAAAAAAATTAAAACTTAGTTAAATAAATTGTGCCTTATCTAGACATAAACACACACAGATACACCACGCGTGTCTCTTGGGCTCAGTTTGCCGTCCCCCCCCCCCCCCTCCGTGCGACGGCGGTGGCGACGTCGGTGAGGGGGATCACACCATGGAGCCGCGTGTCGGGTGCTTGCACCCGCCACCGCACTTCCGGATGTACTTCCGGATGTGTAGGAGGGCCCAGAGAAAGACCTGGCGGCATAGCTACCCCCCAAACTACACCCGTCCCATCTAACCCTGGCACCGTTGACCGGGCGGTCTACGCCTTTGACTTTCGCCGGACGGGGGTTGACCGATGGACATTTTCACCTGGGTGTGATAGCCCAGCACATAGGTACACTTCGTATCAAGGTCCGGGAAGAACCCACCGCAAGATTCCCTCCGTTACTGCCCGACGTGGCCGTTCCCCCCCTCCGTGCGACGGCGGCGGCGATGTCGGTGAGGGGGGTCACACCACGGAGCCCCGTGCCGGGTGCTTGCACCCGCCACCGCACTTCCGGACGTGTAGGAGGGCCCAGCGAAAGACCTGGCGGCATAGCTACCCCCCAAACTACACCCGTCCCGTCTAACCCTGCGAGAGTTGACCGGGCATAGCTACGCCTTTGACTTTCGCGGACGGGGTTTGACCGATGGACATTTTCACTGGGTGTGATAGCCCAGCACATAGGTACACTTCGTATCAAGGTCCGGGCAGAACCCCACGCAAGATTCCCTCCGTTAACTGCCCGAAGTGGCCGTTCCCCCCTCCGTGCGACGGCGGCGCGATATCGGTGAGGAGGGTCACACCACGGAGCCCCGTGTCTGGTGCTTGCACCCGCCACCGCACTTCCGGACATGTAGGAGGGCCCAGCGAAAAGACCTGGCGGCATAGCTACCCCCCAAACTACACCCGTCCCGTCTAACCCTGCGAGAGTTGACCGGGCATAGCTACGCCTTTGATTTCGCGGACGGGGTTTGACCGATGGACATTTTCAACCTGGGTGTGATAGCCCAGCACATAGGTACACTTCGTATCAAGGTCCGGGCAGAAAACCCACTGCAAGATTCCCTTCGTTACTGCCCGACGTGGCCGTTCCCCCCCTCCGTGCGACGGGGCGGTGATGTCGGTGAGGGGGGTCATACCAGGAGCCCGTGCGGGTGCTTGCCCGCCACGCACTTCCGGAGTGTAGGAGGGCCTAGCTAAAGACCTGGCGGCATAGCTACCCCCCAAACTACACCCGTCTCGTCTAACCTTGCGAGAGTTGACCAGGCATAGCTACGCCTTTGACTTTCGCCGGACGGGGTTGACCGATGGACATTTTCACCTGGTGTGATAGCCAGCACATAGGTACACTTCGGATCAAGGTCGGGCAGAAAGAACCCACCGCAAGATTCCTGTACTGCGACGGGACGGTCCCGTGCGTGCACGGCGGGCGGCGATGTCGGTGAGGGGGGGTCACACCACGGAGCCCCGTGCCGGGTGCTTGCACCCCTCCACGCAATTCCGGATGTGTAGGAGGGCCCAGCGAAAGACCTGGCGGCATAGCTACCCCCAAACTACACCCGTCCCGTCTAACCCTGCGAGAGTTGACCGGGCATAGCTACGCCTTGACTTTCGCCGGACGGGGTTTGACGATAGACATTTTCACCTGGTGTGTGATAGCCAAGCACATAGGTACACTTCGGATCAAGGTCCGGGCACAACCACCGCAAGATTCCCTCCGTACTGCCCGAGTGGCGTTCCCCCCCTCCGTGCATGCGACGGCGGCGGCGACGTCGGTGAGGGCGGTCACACCACTGAGCACCGTGCCGGGTGCTTGCACCTGCCACCGCACTTCCGGACATGTAGGAAGGCCCAGCTAAAGACCTGGCGGCATAGCTACCCGCCCAAACTACACCCGTTCCGTCTAACCCTGAAACCGTTGACCGGGCGGTCTACGCCTTTGACTTTTGCCGGACGGGGTTTGACCGATGGACATTTCACTGGGGGTGATAGCCAAGCACATAGGTACACTTCGGATCAAGGTCGGGCACAACCCACTGCAAGATTCCCTCAGTTACTGCCCGATGTGGCCGTTCCCCCCTGCCTGAGTTGGTTAGCAATCTAACCAGCGGAGTTGTAATAATTTTATGTGGATAATTCCATGTTGTATTAGAGAGTTGGTTAGCAATCTAACCGAAGCGTCTCTTCTCTCCTGACTCTCCGAAGCATTGTGTCGGTTGGACTTTGTCTCTTCAGGAGATATATAAGTTGTAATCATCAAAGAATCAAGAGAACAGTTCATTCTAGCAATTGTTTCTTCACAGTAATTTCATGTAACTCCAGCTCTAATTTATTCTAGCCGTCATATCTGGAAAAATCATGAAAGATTTTTTTACAGACCAATATGTAGGAAAAGATTAACGACACAAGATTGAGAAATTACAGTGCTACTGATTGGATTAAACATGCAGATGCATGTTCGTGTTTCAGTTCACAAGGATCAAGGCGTACGCGCCAGCTCCGTTGACAAGGAACCGCACCCAGGCCATAGCACTTAGTTTAGCTAGTACTAGTAGCAATGGAGCGTATATCTTACTTACGTGGAAAATCACGCATCATTGTCGGTCGGCCGATCCGATGCAACTGCCAGAGACGGCGGTATGAGTCGTGCTCGACGGTTTGTTTTGGCGATCAGACTTATAGCGATCGGACGGAGATATGAGGCAGATCACGTCGGCCTCCTGATGCGTGATCACTCGGGGCTATCGGATAAACCGCGGACATGCAGTGATGGCGACCTTCGACCGGCTGACCCGGATCATGCCCAGTGTGCGCGCCGGGATAAAGCCCTAGTGTGCCCACTGGCGGCGGCTGCAATCTATCGAGAGGATAACTCAGAATAGCAAAATTGGAACTGATGGCAAAACTGGAGTAGATGTATACATGCCCTAGAGATTAATGACGGATCTACCCTTTACAAAAACAAAAGAAAAAACATTATAAGCATTGGTCCCACACATTTTTCGTACCCGTCCGACAGTTATTCGTATTTTCATGTAATTTCAGTCCCGTAACTCTATTTTTCCATTGTTGGATTTGGGTGAAGATGAACAGTTCCGAAAAATGAAAATCACCATAAAAGTTGGATTTTTCTTTTTCATTTTTTTTCTGTTCTGATTCCTAATTTTCTTTTTCTTTTTTTGTTTCTGTTTCTGATTCTATTTCTTTTCTTTCTTTTATGTTTTCCATTTTACTTTATTTCTTTTAATTTTATTTTTCGTGCATTATACAAAGTTCATTAAGTTTATACACAAAAATCTTCAGCTATATTACGGGAAATGTTCAACATATTTTTTTAAATGTTCATTGTGTATTTCTACAAATTTCAGCACATATCACAAAAAATTTCAATGTGTATTTAAATATTTGTTTAGTGTATATCACCAAATGTTCAATGCGTATTTAAATATTGTTCAACCTATATCACAAAAATGTTCAGTGTGTATTTTAAAAATTGTTCAGCTTATAATACAAAATTGTTCAATATATATGAAAAGAGGTGTTCATCATATATAAAATTTCAATAAAGTTTGGAATTTCATTCATATTTTTCAAAATTTTATTCCTGTATGAAAGAAAATGGTTCATCTTGTATAGGAAAATTGTTCAGTGTACATTAAAAAAAACTTCATTGTAGATTAAAATATGTTCAATGGGTATTTGATAAAGTTCACCAGTATGCTAAAAAAAGTTCAGAGTGTATTTTTTTATTTTTCAGAAATTGTTCACATTTTTGAAAAATTGTTCTAAATTTTCAATATTCTACGTTTGCTAGTTCTTATAGCACCACGTTTCTATTTACTATCTTTGTACCAAATATAAGATGTTTTTATAGGCTAAACTAGTCTAAGAAAAACGTCTTATATTTTGATACGGAGGGAGTAGTCACCAAACACCATTACCTCGAGTAGCTATCATGCGGGCTCGTAAGCTGGAGGTCCCGTGTTTGATCTTCTCTAGTCTATAAAATGTCTTATATTTCGGTACGGAGGGGGTAGTCACCAAACACCATCACCTCGATTAGCTATCCATGCGGGCCCGTGAGCTGGAGGTCCGTGTTGATCTTCTCCCTTGGGCACAATTTTGGGATTTTTCATATTTTGAACTCTAATGGGCCGGCCCAGTCGGGTGATTCTGCGTGAGAACTCGACTATTGGATGCATGTGGGCCTCCAATAGGAGCTCTCAAGGGTCATTGATTAGGGAGAAAACTATGGCGGTTTCATGGTGTACACGATAGCAAGCCAACAGGGCCCAGTTGGTCTGCTTCTGGTGCCTCCCTTCTTAAGCCCAGTTCAGAATCGCCTCCTCCATAGCTTCTCCCAGAATCGCCACTTCATATTTTTTTTACAATCCTATCTAGTTAAGGTCTAATTAGTTAGGATTGTTAAAAAAATATGAAGTGACGATTCTGGGAGAAGCTGGGAGGAGGGCGATTCTGGAAGAATCGCCCGAAAGAAACTGGCCCTTAGTCTTGTTTGGAGAGAGTAAAAACACAGCGCAGGCAACCACGCTACTCTCTAACAAGACGTGTGTCTCTCCAAATTTTCGCAAGCGAGAATAGGAGGCGCCACCCTGCCTGCTTCGGTGGCGAGATTGATCGTAGTCCTCGGCGCGGAGTCCGTCGTGCATCTGCCTTTACCATCGGCTTTGCTACTACAACACCCTATCAAGGCATCCCCAAATATATCCCAGGTCAGTCGCTAGCCATAAATAAGTCCGTGATCAAATAGATGAGCCGGGAACACTACATTAGGGTTATCTTTTGTACAATCTTTCTATCTCTAGTCTTTCGATATTTCCCGGCCAAATCAAATGACTCATACGAGTACAATTGTACTACTCGCTTAGGCGTGTACTTGGTTCTAATGAAAATTAATAGGATTATATGGCAACTACTCGTAAATCCACTTTCTAATCTAGTAGTACTAATTATCACACATGTGTGACCTTTCTATATTGGCATATTTATTTCAAGAAAGACGTAATGTATTGACGATAATAGTATGTTGAAATGTGTCTTCAAGAAGATTAGTTATGAATTTATAAGTGAAATTTCCATTTCAGGAAATACTAGGCATACGATGGTTCTTGTGAGAAGATGATAGCAGTTTATTGCTTTAGTACGACCTTTACTCTTTTAGCAATTGTATTTAATAGATTCTAAACATTATACAAAAAATGCATATTTGAATTTATACAATTATGTCAGAGTATGCTTAGCTATACAAGGTTTTTAGTTCTCCGATTTTTTTGGGGCCACATTTTGAATTTCGCACCAAGGCCTCAAATTCTTGGAGACGGCACTGTCTTAAATTGGAGGTAAGGGACTAGTACCTCCCCTCTTTCACGTTACCACATTGTATGTAAAATTATATTTGGAAATACGCTAATTGCAAGCTACTCTGTACTACATAGTTTTGTAGGCCAGTGGGAGCAAATAGTAGACCATTTTCTATGCACATACTTTCCTCCTGCAGTAGCCCACAAACAAAAATATGATCGATGGAATTTTGTCCATACCTAGTTTACATCCACAAGTACACATAGAAAACGTTTCATTTAAAAAAACATTCTTAAAATTCTTAAAATAATGATACAAGTGGTTTTTCGGTAGTAAAGCCACATGATACTTTACTCCATGCATGCAGCCATCGCCACCAAAGACGTAGGGGAACACCAAGGGGTGTGCAACATTATTTCTTTTGTCCAAGAAAATGGTCTAATGCGTTCACGAGGGCACCCTCGTCGCACGGGATTTTGAACTTGCTAGTTTAAAGAAAAATAACCAACAAGTTCACAGGATATATATTGGCTGAACTATAGTCACCTAAAAAGAAAAGTCCAAATATATGATCAGTTATGTTCATACTAACCGAATTCTGCAGAACACACAACACACTGTGCTGTTTTTTCTAGCCTTGAAAGTTCACAAATTTTAAAACCTTCGTGGGCTTCAGTCTCCAGCCTGTTTTGGGCTTCCATTTCCCTTTCTCGTTATCCAGTCCATCAGAGCCCGCATCGGTGAGGAGAGGAGACGAGACGAGAAGATGCGCAGCCACCCTAGCTCGTCGTCGGCGGCGGCGGCGCCGCTGGAGGACGAGGACCTCCTCTCAGAGATCCTCGTCCGCCTCTCCCCGCTGCCGTCCTCCCTCCCCGCGCATTCCTCGTCTGCGAGCGCTGGCGCGGCATCGTATCCGACGCCCGATTTCTCCTCCGCTTCCGCCTCCACCACCGCCGCAACCCCCCCTCCGGTTGCTTCGTCCAAGGTATCTCCCCCGTCCATTTCGAACCTACGCTGGAGGACCCCAATCGATCCCGCAAGCCCGCTTATCATTTCCTATCGACGCCGTCCACACCTACGTGATCTCGGATGCCGCCATGGCCTCAGCTCATCTTCCTTTGGCAGCGGAACCAGATCTGGTATGGGATCCCGTCACCGGTGACCGGCACCACCTAGACGTCCCCCCAGGTGTTGACAATGAGGAAACCGGGATTAGCGGAGCGGTGCTTCGTTCTGCGGGAGTGGCCCACCATTTCCAGGTTGTTTTGGTAGGCAACAGCGGCATACATCAGTCACAGGCTGTCGCCTCGGTGTGTATTGTCGGACACTGGTGTATGGAGTAATCTCGTGTCGATACTTCTTCGGCTGACCATCCTGATGTACTCACCGAGGTTTACCACGATGTGCTCTGTGATGGTTGGGAATTCCCTTTACATGGTTGCTTATAGGGAATTTCTGGGATACTTGAATTCAATTTGGATACGCAGAGCCTTAGTGGTGATACATGCGCCAGTGGACGTCGATGTCAACACATGCTCCGTCACGATTATGCGGGCGGAGGGTGGTGGCCTTGGTTTCCTCTTCCTGTCAGACTACTGCGTCCAAGTATGGAAGAGGAAGACGGACTGTGATGGTGTATCTTCAGGGTGCGGGAAGAATTGTTGCACTAGACAAGCATACTTTCCATGAATTCAGAGGAGGGCAGTCAGAGCCCAAGGATACTCGGGTTGCTGAGCACAACAATGTGGTGTTACTGTGGACATTTATCGGCGTCTTCAAAGTCCAGTTTGAAACATTACAGTTTAAGAAACTTCTCGAATCCTACCGCTTTACCGATGGTTTCACTATTATCCATTGAAGGTGTCTATACTGCAGGTAAAGTAACCAAGTTATTCGATTTCTTGTTTTATTATTTTGAGTTATGTGGTTTATTCTATGGATGTCAGTAGAAACTTTTTTTTATTGTTGCAGGCCTATTGACATACTTACGAATTTCATTATGATAGATACAACTGATTGTTTACTCGAATTTAGCAATGGTTTTATTCTAGTTAGTGCCGCCTGTAGCTATTAACTGTTTGTTGGAATCTCATTGGTTCTTTGACTTCCTATTCTTGTAGACGCGGGCATAATGTGATTGTTGGGATAGGCATGCTTATTTGATGTATTGAATCAGCAGGTAACTATCTGTAGTAGCAGCAGGATGAAATATTTTTCCTTTCCTGGCCTTCTGTGTGGTAGTTCCTGTTTTTGTTTTTGCTGCTTGCTAATTTCATTGAGTTTTTTTTCTGTATTGGTCTGTCTAGTGTCAAATTGATGATGATTTATATTGTTCCATCAATGCAAAATTTGGTAACTAAAACGCCCCAGCATTTGGCTTTAACTTTATATTAATATGGGTTCGCAATTTCTTTCACATTATTGCTCATTCAGGATCACTATAATACCAATGATTGCGCGGTTTTATTGTATAATTATGCCAATCTTGAGCGGTTTAGTTAAATATTTTCTCAGATTCTCAATTTGTGAGAAACTCAGTAAAGCAAAGGTGTCTATATTTATAGTTAAATATAGTTGTCTGATCCAAACTATAATTACGTTGTTCTGACTGGGGTAGGCATTCGGCCATTCCCGTGTACTGGCACTCTGTTCAAATGTTGGTTTCGTTTTCAATGAAAACGGTACCAAGCAGGGCCCTGTTTTCTAAGAAATTTTGGCTGTTGGTGTGGTTTCTGGCAGTCCATTTTCTTCGATTTTGATCATTGTGGATGTTAATAATTTTAGAACTGAACACATGATAAATTGACAAGACCAGATATAGCGAAAAACCTGAGAATATCGCTAACAATAGGAATTGAAGGTGTGCCGCTACAAGTATGATCTCCTACTGCTGTTCTCTCTACTAATGTAGTTTTGTCCAATTGATATCATAGCTCTGCAATGATGTGAATTTACAAGTAATATTGAGGTTATGATGCCAACTGATGCAAAGTATCATTTGCTTATTCTTTGTGATTTGAGCTTAGCATTTCACAATCTTGGGGCTGTTAATGTTTCTTGAGTCAACAAAAAATTGTGAGGTAAGTTTCAACGTTTTTCTATGAATGGATGTTACAAATCAGTCAGCTGATGGCATTGGTTGCTCTGCAGGTACCAAGAGTTACGTTTTGTTGTGCGAGATGCAGAAATGGACTATATGCTGTCGGTTCTTCCATCTGTATGCTGCGCATGGGGCCTTTGATGTGAACTTGCAGGAATTAACCTTCTATATATCAGGCCCTGGTAAATGTGATGTGAACTTGTAGCAATTGACATGCCCTGGCCAACGTAACTTGGATTAATCTTCTCAGTGTGAATGCCGTCTGTTGTTTGATTTCCATAGGCCAATATTCGAACTGGCAGGAAGAGAGAATGAACTTGCTTGAGCGTTGGCCCTGTCGCTGAAATCTTGCAGTTCATTTGCTTCCATTCCATACTCCCTCCGTTTCTAAATATAAGATTTCTAGAGATTTCAATACAGACTACATACGGATGTATATGACATATTTTAGAGTGTAGATTCACTCATTTTTGTTCCGTATGTAGTCCATATTGGAATCTCTAAAAGGGCTTATATTTAGGAACGGAGGGAGTACTATTTTGGTGTGCACATATATTTTTCAGCATGGTGGTCATGTCCCACAATCTCTGCTTATGCCAATGACGTTTCATTCTTTCTGTGTGTTTGAATGTGTACTCTAGTCCACAGCATCTCTGAATTTGAGTCTTAAGAAATGAAACGTACAGTACAGATGATGTATATATACCCTGTGCTTCAGTGTGCTGGGGACGTTGTGTTGCCCCTTTCAAGTTTCGACCTGGGAAAATTGAATGAATCTTATTGTTTAGAAAAAGAAGTAGAGTGAATCTTGCACTGTAGAATTTCTCTATTAGAAGCCTCTTTAAAAAAGAGGCCAATCTGATGGAAGTCCCTCGCAAATTAATCTTTTCTTCAAAACCTAGCCGCTGGTGCCTTCCCCATGGCCTCATCGCCAGAGCCGTGATAGGGATCGTCATTTGAACAGCCTCTAGGTGAAAACCAAAATTTCGGCTTTGCTGGAGTGGTGGTCATTGGCGTGCCCATAGCTTCGTCCAAGAAGGACCGCTTGAGGTTTGGCCTTCTGTGGAATGGTAGCGGCTAGTGAAAACGGAGCAACGGCTTTGTAAGTTGCCTTCATGTTTAGGGTGTACCTTTGGAAAGCCACCTTGTGTGTGGTTGACTTAGGCACGGCACATGCAAAATTGCAGCGATTGTCATAGGGGCAAAAAAGATCTTTCAGTAAAGCATAACGGCGCCTGGAGACGGGCTTGTTGCCCTCTATGCGGTTGTCCCGGAAGACTCCAACCATATTTTCTTCCGTTGCACCGGCAGCTCGATTCCTTTGGAGCTGCTTCCGGGAAGTGGTTGGAGGAAATTGGTGCCATGACAATCTCCCGGATATGTTCAGGGAGATCCTTAGTCTCCCTGTTCTAGGTGTGCCTTTCCGGGTTGCCATGGGCCCCCTTGCGTGGACCCTTTGGGACAGCCGCAATAAATTAGTCATCGAACGCGTCATTCCTTTGTTGTGTAACTGGACGCAATCTACAAAATATGTCGCTTCTTACAGCTATGGAGACCGCTTAGCAAGCGACGCGACCGAGACGCCATTGACGCCATCATCACTGGTCTTCGCTCCACTGCATCCGTGTTGGCGTCGCCGCCTCCACCACCCCTCGGAGCCGGATTAGCATTTAGCATCTAGCTATCTTTCTTTGTTTGGGGCTTGTTATGCTGTACCCCAGCCGCACTTGTTAACTTCTTTCCTCTCCTTTCTTGAACTTAAACCTGGATTGTTTTGGATGTTGTAGGATGCTTGGTGCTGGTGCTTTATAATATAAAGCGGAGGAAAACCCTTTTTTTTCGTACAAAGTGAAGTGACTACTAAGAATGCCTGATTGTGAAGGCAAGAGATTGGACCCACTGGCAAACTTCTGCTGTTATATACAAGACTAATACATATCCACTGTCAGGAACTATTTCTTTAAACGAGGCAAAACCTTTGCCTTTTTCATTAAATAAGAATAAGATTGGTGCCCAGTTATAGTAGGTAAGAAATGTGTAGCACATTTCAATTGTTTTGACAAGCTAAGGGTGATAGCTCTATATAGAACAAAAAAAAGATCGCTAGTTCTTTTCTACAATTTTTTTTCAAATGTATCTTTTTTATTTGACAAGTTTCTTCCTACTATTTTCCAAAGAAATGGTTTTCTTTCTACAAACTAGATGACAAAGTTGTTTACAAGATCTAGCACTTCAGTGACTGACTAATTTATCCTTTTTTTAGGGGTAAAGCTAAGTTTTATGATAAAAAATACATCTCAGATCATGGGGGTTGAACAAGTCACACGTGGCGTTCCTGTCCAATGAATGCGAAAACTTAGCTAGATTGTGAGCCTCTTATTTGTCTCTCTACCTTCAAAAATGAAATTACAACTAAAACTAGTAGCACGAAGCTTGATCTCACTAATGATACTACCATATCTCCCTTTGTGTGCCCTGTGGATGTCTTCTACAACTTGCTTGGAATCGAAGCAACAATGAGGTTCTGCAAGAGCAGATCGTCTGCCAGAGAAAGTGCCTCCCTACATGCAATGGCCTCAAGTATTGCGGATCACGAATGCCATGTATCACCAGCGATGAACTCCCCAATAGTTACCTTGGTCGTCTCTTACAGATACTGCCGCTGTACCACCTCTAGATGGTGTGGACACACCTACAGACTGGCGCCTTTGTCTTTCGCTCACCCCTTGGTGCATTAGCTTGGAGTGAGTTTTGTGTTGGCCGCATCTTTTAGTACCTCCAGCTCTGACATATATCTATCTATAAAACCACTGAGTAGCTTGTGGACTTTGGAAAATACCCCATCTGTATTGCTTTCCTTCTGATGTCCATATCGCCACAAGGTGACCACCACGCGGGTGAATGAGCATGAGAAAGATTATCAATCAATGAGAACAACCAAGTTTTGCGTGTGGCTCGAGGTAGAGATGAGTTGTTGGGCAAGCTCATCGTCTACAAGAGCCCAAGTGCACCTTGGCAACAGTGCACTCCAATAGTGAATGCCTCCACGAGTCCTCGCTGCCGCATAACCCACACGAGCTAGAGTTCGTCATATTACGGTGGGCTCTTCACTCTTCAGTCGGTAATGGAGTGTTTTGCCCAAACGCCATAGAAAACATTGTAATTTTGAAGGGACTTGTACCTTCCATAGCAACTCTAGGATTTTCTTCACTGTTTGTACTAGAAGAGCTTGCTGTTCCATCTAGCCATGCCTCCGTCTTTCTTTTGGTCGCCACAAGCGACTGACTATTTATCCATTTCCAAAGGAAATTTCCTTTTGAGCTGCATTACAAAAGGCTTAGGGTAGCCTTATTTTAGGGGTTTGCAACAGTGGGATTAGCTTTTTCTTTTTCTTTTTGTAGGCAAAGCCCAAAGGATTAGCTGAAACTTCCGCCGGGCCGCACATCCCGAGAGATGGTGTGGCGTGGGCTTCATTCTAGTGGGCTTTTTCAGTCTCAATTGCAGGCTACTACCTGCTGCACTACTCACGCTGTGGGCTGTGGCGGCCTGCTTCGACTCCAGCATTTCCCGCATAGCAGTAACCACTAAAAAAAGCACCGCAGCGCGAGATGTCGTCGGCGGCGCCGCCACTGGACGACGACACCTACTCTCCGAGATCCTCCTCCGCCTCTCGCGCTGCCATCCAACCCTCCCCGCACCTCCTCGTCTGCAAGCGCTGGCGCCTCCTCGTCTCGACCCCGGCTTCATCCGCCGCTTCCGCGAACACCACCGCCACAGCCCTCCCCTCCTCGGTTTCTTCATCCACGACAGGCGAGGCATCTCCTACGAGCCTACCATGGATCCCCCGATCGTGTCCCCGCCGGGCGCTTCTCCTTGCAGCTCCAAGACAGCTACGGCTCACCCTCCTCGGCTGCCGCCCATGGCTGTGTCATCTCCCACGATTACGGCGGCAAATCCTGGTGTGGGACCCCGTTCACGGCGACCAGCACCACATCGCCTTTCCCCCATGGTTCGACGGGATTAAAAAACCTGATTCATGGGGCGGTGCTTCGTGCTGCCGGCGAGGCGGACCGCTTCCAGGTGGTCTTGTACAGACTACCATATGGGACGAACAGCATTTGCAAGTGCTCGCTGCGTGTTACTCGTCAGAGACCGAGGGTGGGGTGATCTATCTTAACACCAATTCATCCCCGGTTGTTGTACGGGCATGCCGCCGTTTTGGTGGAATTCCTTTTACTGGCGTCTTGTGGGTGTTTTTGTGCTGTTCTCGAGTTTGATTTGGAGAGGCAGAGCTTAGCTGTGATACAAGTGCGGTTGGTGAGGAGAATAGCTTCATTGTTATGCGAGCCGAGGATGGTGGGCTAGGTTTACTCTCCGTGTCAGGCTTCATCGCACGATTATGGAAGAGGAAGACCGATTCTGATGGTGTTGCATCATGGGGGGGTGGAGAAGGACCTTCAACTGGACAGGCTACTTTTCCGAATTCAGAGAGACGCCGCACCTATTCATAATAGGGTTTGCACATGAAAATAATGTGGTGTTCTGACGGCTGGTGATGGTGTCATCATGGTACAGCTTGGAGTCATTGCAATCCAAGGAACTTTGCAGGATTGACAACTTTTTATCAACATCATCATGCATTCGAAAGTGTCTATGCTGCAGGTATAGCATGCCTTTAAACTGATGGAATGCCATTCGCATCCTCTATGCCAACCTAACAATTTAAATAGTGCCACATATTAATTGATTATTTTGATGTTTGATGACCTCTTCAATATATAGTGATGTGGTAGAACCAGGGGTCCTACCGGACCTGTCCGGAGGTTGTAGGGGAAGGATGGAGCGAGGCGAGGTGATGAGCGGGCGCGCCGGCAGCTGGGCGCCGTCGCGTGGAGGAAGATGGCGGCGGTGCTGCTAGGGTTGTAGGCGGCTAGGGTTTCCGGCTCCTCTGGGAGTGGGGCAATAGGGATAAATAATATTCTATTGCTTAATCTCAAAAGTGTTTTACATCTAGTATTTATACCTCAATACGAATAGCCTAAGATAACTTGTGGGCCAAGCCCCTAAACTACTGCCCGCTGGGCCTCTACGGTTATAAGCCAAACCGGTCAAACATCTCTCCCGCCTGCGCAAACAGCTTGTCCTCGAGCGGAAGTCTGGAGTTAGTGTTGGCGGAAGGGAAGTCGTCACGCTGCTCCCAAAGTAGCCTCCTAGCCGGAAGTCCCGCCCACGGACAGGACGAACCAACCCCCGCGACGGAGCTGTGCCTGCAATACCTTCTCTGGTTCCGGAAGAAGGCGTTCCATGAGAGGTTGGAGGAAGCGCGGAAGGGCCTGCAGGTGGCTCCCCACGGAAAGGCTTGAGCAGCCCGACATGAAGACGTCGTGGATGCGTGAGCACCGGCTGGAAGCTGAAGGCGGTAAGCCACCTGTCCGATGCGCTCCAAGACGGCGAAGGGACCGAGTAGCGAGGCCCGAGCTTGCGCTTTGCGCGCGGGTCCAGTGATGCGTAGAGCGGTGGAGAAGACGCAGCAGCAACACCCAATCACCCACCGCGAACTCCGCCTCGCGATGGTGGCCGTCGTAGAATGCATGGCTAGCTGTTGGGCTTGAAGGAGACGTTGACGGACCTCAGCAAGCATCTCGTCACGGGTGCGGATAAGTTCGCTCGCTGCTCCGTCCGAGCCGTCGCGGGTCCACGGCAAAGATAGGCGGGGGCGGGCCGACCGTTAGACCACCTCAAAGGGTAGCACGCAGGGCGAGTGATGTGAGGGATAGGAGGTGCGTGTGATGTAGCGACTCCGCCCAAGCGAGGCCAATCCACCCAAGCGGGAGGTACGATCACTTGTAAACACAGCGCAAATACATGGCAATCACCTTGTTAACAACCTGGGTTGACCGTCCGTCTGGGGGTGGAAGGCCGTTTGTCAGAGGCGGAGCGTGACGCCCGCCATCCTGAAGAGGTCGCGCCAGACATGGCCCGTAAACAACAGGGGTCCCGATCACTGCGATCAAGAAGAGGAGGAAACGTGAAGCGGACGATGCCGTCGAAGAAGCACGGGCCACAGATGCTGTGGTATACGGATGCCCCAGAGCGATGAAACAGTGAGCATTACTTGGAAGGAAGCAGGTCGACCACCGTTGAGAATGACCGATTTGCCGCCCACCTTGGGAGGCCCTCGATGAAGTCCATGGATATATCTTGCCCAAACCTGAGACGGCACCCCAAGGGCTGAAGCAGACCAGCCGGCCGTAATGTCTCCGTCTTTTTGCGCTGGCACGTCATACAAGACCGAACCCAGTCACGGACAGGGCCGATCACCAGGAATGTAGAATCGGCGCGGAGGCGATGGAGGGTTTCTGCACACCCTCATGGCCAGCACGAGTGGGCTAGCAGCAACACCTGGTGACGGAGATCATCATGCGCCGATACGAAGATCGGGCCCATGGAGGAGCAGGGGCCGTCGTGGATGCAGCGCCAAGGCTCCTCCAGGTGCGCGGCCGCAGCCTGCTGCTGAAGAAGGACGGCGTCGGCGGCGGTCGCCGTCGCCCGGCGAAATGTCGGCAGAAGAGACCGAAAGGTCGGCCCCGAGCGGATCACAGCGCCGCCCCAGCGGAGTGTGCGACGACGGTGGAGTCGAGGGTCGGCGCACGGCGAGACAGGCGTCGGCCACGGTATTAAGCGACCGGGCGATACTCGACGGAGAAATCGAAAGCCGAAGAGTCTGCTGATCCACTGGTGCTGCGGAGCACGTGTGCGAGAGCCTCTGGTCCAGCAAGAAACTTGAGACTGTAGGGGTCGTGCGAATGCGGAAAAGACCGACCCCACAAATAGGGCCGGCCAATGGGTACTGCCTTTACCAAGCCAATGAGCTCCCGCTCATTACGCCGCGAGCTTTAAGATGGGCGGAGCGAAGGGCCGGCTGACAGAAGGCGAGAGGGCCATCGCCTGATTGAAGCACGGCGCCGAACACCTGACACCCGAGGAGTCACAGTCCACCACGAATGGGCGGTCAAAGTCCGGCATCTGAAGAACGGGACCCGTCGTGAGGGCCCCCTTGAGGGCCTCGAATGCCGCCGTGCCTCGTCGTCCCAAGTCGAAAGGCGTCGCGGTGCAGCAAACGCGTGAGGGGGCGACGCGATGAGGGCCGAACTCCCGGAATAAACTTTCGCGGTAGTAGTAGCCGCGAGCGCGAAGGGAGAAAACCGCCAAGAGCCCGCGGTGAGTGCGGCGTCGGCCAGGCAGCGACGGCCGCCACCTTATCGGCATCCATAGCAACCCCGTCGGCCGAAATGACGTGGCCGAGGTAGGCGACTGAAGGCGTCCCGAACGAGCATTCGAGCGCTAAGATGAAGATGATGCGCCCGAAGCTCGTTGAAGACGATGCGACGGTGCTGGAGGTGACTCAACCACGAGGCGCTTGTGAGATAAGAATGTCATCAAAGAAAGAAAACGAGCACAAACCGACGTAAGTGGGACGGAGGACGTCGTTCATCAGGGCCTGGAAGGTTGCTGGCGCGTTGGCAGAGGCCAAAGGGCATCACAAAGAACTCGAAGTGGCGT
Source organism: Thinopyrum elongatum (assembly GCA_011799875.1). Lineage (NCBI taxonomy): Eukaryota > Viridiplantae > Streptophyta > Magnoliopsida > Poales > Poaceae > Thinopyrum > Thinopyrum elongatum. Next base: position 72,600,210 of record CM022302.1, on the reverse strand, counting down.
GGTGACTCCGGAACGCCGTCTTGGCGATGTCGTCGGGTGCATGCGCACCTGGTGGGTACCCGATCGGAGGTCGAGCTTGGTGAAGAAGCGCGCCCCATGGAGCTCGTCTAGGAGCTCATCGACCACCGGGATAGGAAACTTATCCTTGAGTGTGTGAGCGCATTAAGGGTGCGGTAGTCGATGCACGAGCGCCACGTGCCATCCGAATTGCGGACTAGGAGGATCGGCGCAGTGAAGGGCGACGTGGAAATCCGAATGATGCCGCGGCGAGCATGAGTGCCACTGCCACTCCAAACTCGTCCTTCTGCAACTGCGGATAGCTGGTAAGGACGAAACTGCACCGGTGCGGAGCCCGGTAGGAGATGAATACGGTGATCATAAACCGGGCTGGCGGCAGGCCCTGCGGCTCGTCGAAGAGGGTCGCTGTGCTGCCGCAGGAGATGATCCAATAGTGGTGCTCGGCCTCAGAGGTGGCCGCAGACAGATGGAGCTGCGGCGTCGCCGGTTGCAGCGCCCCCAATGCCGTCCCACCGGATGCGGCGGCCCAGTCGCCAGAAGGTCATAGTCAGTCGAGCGTCGAAGTCCCAAGGATGGGACCGAGGGTCCGAAGGATCACCAAGGAAGTCGAGCCAGGATGAATCGAAGCAGCCCAAGTCGAGTGCTAGCACATGTGATAAGAAAGTGTTGCGCGATGGTGATGGGAGTTCCGGCGAGCCCATGACATCGGAGACGATCGCCGTTGGCCACCGTGACCCGAAGTTGCTCCCCGCCGTCGGCTGAAGTGCTAAGCGCCAGCTGGTAGCCCGGGCAGGAAGTTATGGGTGGAGCCTGTGTCCACTAAAGCCACCAACGCGCGCCGTGGATCATCACCGGCAAACAGCATGGTCCGCTGTCGGCGGATGCCGAGGAGCGCGTGGAGAGAAACCACGAGGGCCGTCGCCGGGGGGACCGCGGGTGCGGGTCTCAGAGCCGCTGGGTGGTGGTAGTGCGTCGACCCCGTCGCCAGGGCATCCTCCTCAACGAAAGTCGACCGTCTCCAAGTAGAAGAGGCCGCGGGCAGACATGGCTCGGCGTATATAGGGCTCATCACAGTTAAAGCAGAGGCCCTGGCACCGCCGCTCCATCTGCTCGCCGGAGAGAGACGACGGAAGGGTCGCGCGTGGTGGCCGGAGGAAGTAGTCGCCGGGGGTGGCTGGCCCGGCGCAGGGGGCGGTTCGGGCGGACCTGCGCGCCTCCGCGAGCTGGGGCCGGTCGGTCTGCGGCCTGGGCGGAGAGCCTCGAAGGGCGCGGGCGTAATACATGGCCGTCTGGAGATCCTGAGGGCCGCGAAGCTCACGTCCACGCCGGATGTGATCCGGAAGACCCGACAAAGAGGTCGGCCCGCTGCCTGTGCCGTCACGCCCGACGATGGCACGCCAGGGCATGGAGGAAACGGTCGGCGAAGTCCTGCACCGGGAGGTGAAGGGAAGGCGGCCGAGCTCCGCGAGGACGGCCCGCGAACCGGAGGCCCAAAGCGAGGAGGCAGAGCTCGCGGGAAGCGCTCCCAAGGGGGCATGGCGCCCTCGTCCTGCCTCGGAAGCGTTAATACCATGTCTGGGCGCGCCGCGGATGGTGGGTAAGAGGCGAGCCAGGTACGCTTCGATGCGAGGGGTGCGCGACCGCGAAAGAAATGGTCGCCAATGGTTGAGACCAATGAGGGGGTCCATGTGCCGTCTATGTAGCAAAGTCGATCTTGGCGAACCGCGGCGGGTTGTCTGCGTCGGAGCGCCGGTCGAACGGGCTGGAGGTATAGAAGCAGCGAGGCGGGTGGGCCTGGGTCGGAGTACTACAGGGTAGGGCCCCGCAGGAGCCGGGATGGCCCGCCGAACTGCGGGAACGGGGTCGGCGTGTTCTGGAGCGTGGTTGGAGACCGGTGGATGGCGGAAGGAACCCAGCCGCCCATGCCGTTAATGGCGACGGGAGGGGCGGAAACGGACCTGGTGTATTGGTAGGGCCGCGCGCGGCGGCGACGGCAGGCCGGAGCTGGGAGGAGGGTGGCGCTGGAGATGCGAAGCGGCTGACCTGCGTCATGCTTGGGGGTAGCGGCTCTAAAACGCGGGACAGAGAAGCCGGTGTGGAAGGCGGCATCTGGCCAACGCAGCGGCCAGAGCTGGCCCGCGGACTTTGCGGGGTGGGCATGAGGGTTTGCAGGCAGCGGCGGGGCCACCCGGTAGTGTAGCCGCCCTTGGAATCGGCATGCGAGGGCGTCACGCCTCGGGCCGACGCGGCCTGATCGGCCAGAGTGCGTCGCCAGGATGGCTTTGTAGGCGATGGGGCGCAGCCGGCGGTGGTGGTTCGTGGGGCATGGCCAGGGTTACAGGGAGAGCCTGGACGCCGTCACGGTCCCGCAGGTGGCTGGTCATCTCCTCCTGTGCGTGAAGACGGGAGGGTTGTCGGCAGGCGGTAGGCAGAGTGACGGGGGACCGGACGGGCGGAGGTGATCGGGGGGCGGCGGCGTGGGGGACCCACAGGGAGTAGGGGGCGGTGGGGTTGATGGGCAGAGCGGCGGCGGGAGGTGCTGATTGACGACATGATCGAACCGAGTTTCTGGGGTACCAAATGTAGAAACCAGGGGCCTAACCGGACCTGCTCGGAGGTTGTAGGGGGAACGGATGGAATGCGGGGCGAGGGCATGACGCGGTGCGCGCGGCGGTGGCGCCGTCGACGTGGAGGAAGAAGATGGCGGCGGCGAGGCTGGGTTGTAGGCGGCTAGGGTGTTCCGGCTCCTCTGGGAGCCGGGCAATAGGGATATAAATATCTTATTTAGCTTAATCTCAAAGTGTTTTACATTCTAGATATTGTCACTACCTTCAATACGACATAGCACTAAGATAACTGTGGGCCAAGCCCCTAACTAAAACTTTTTTAGACCGCTGGGCCCCTACAGGTAAGCCAAACCGGCATAACAGTGTGTGTTGTAGTATTTGTCCTTGATCGTGACGGCATGTTGTGCGGTACGTTTAGTAATGGTTGTGAACACGACAGCAAGTCAATCTAGTATATGAATATCATAATGAACGACAAGAAAGCAACCAAAATTGGCAAATTTCATGGAAATTTGTTGTTTAAAGAATCAAAAACGGAATAGTCACTTATCACTTTGTGCTAGTAGTTATTAGCTTTTTTATGAGCTTCGTTTTGTCAAGTGGGGAACGAGTTAGAAACAATTCTAGATAACCTTCTCTTTTTTTTCTGTGAAGCGTAATATAGTCTGAGGCATGTGAAGCTTATTTTATGAATAATCACTATACCATGTTGTGTGGGGATGCTCTTTGAATTTCACAGATGGACTATGGTTTTGATATGCAGTATTTCCTATTGTTTTTTTCTCTTACGTAGTATAAGCTGGCAGTGTTTTTTCTCAAATTTATCACGTCCGTTTTAACTAAATGGTCGCGGTGTTTTCTCCACGTCATTTGGCCTTCGGTGGGAATTCATTGGTTTGGTTCATTGTTGTGACGTTATGCTGTAGGAAATAGGCAATGGTGGTGAACATGATGGGGATGCTGAACTTGTGGGCAATCCATAAGTGATGCTGTCTGTATGCTTATATGATGTGATGGTTGAGCGGTAAGCTTATTTCTGCCATGTAAGTTGATCGGTATACGAGACGTTCATTCGAAAAAACAAATTAGGATTTCCTTATTAAAACTACCGTTCTTCAATTACGACAAATTGCAATGGAGAGGACTCCAAAATTTCTCGATGACACTTGGCTCAGTTGTTGCCCACATGGCTCCTACATATATGTTTTACATGGCTGGCGGCATCTTGGATAATTATCCATGCGTGCTTCTATCCCTATTTCCTGTACAGCTTTCCATATCCCTTCATCATGGCTTTCAACCTACTCATTTTCTTATATTGACTGAGTTCTCCCCGGGATGTGCCCTTTTGCTGCCTCCTTCCATCAGTTCCCTTGCGTTCAGTTTCTCTCACTCCTGGTGTACGAAACTCTTCTTGACCTCTTACTCCCCCAAGTTGCTTGGTAGTGTCGGGTTGTTCCACCCTAGCCTGCTCAGATGGCACAATCTGCCTTTGCATTCTTGTTTTCTGTACGGTTTTATGTTCCCGGTAGGTGTGACACACCCCCGTTATCAATGTAAATCTGCATATGTGATTCGTATTGGACACTAGTCATAGTTTGTTGGTTAAGCTACATGTAGCTAGTCGTTTCATTTGACACCCTTATGGTTTAGTTTTGTGTGGTATCATAAGTCACAATTGGTACTTTAAAAACATACACCCTCGGTTTGTAAAATACATGCCATATTAAATTTTGGTAGGTCAGTCTTCGACAACACGTTTACTCTATAGGTTTGTAGCTTATGTGATACAAAATCATAACCATTATATAATGACTTTGGAATAGAGTCAAATGTCAATAATTTTATGTCGCCACATAAAATATACTAATAGGTATCCATGCGCAAAGGCCTTTTTTAAACAGAACCTAATATGCAATGTGATTTCTCGAAAATATTAGTAGTGGTCTTGGTGACTGTTTGTATTGTGATGTTGATGCGATGTTGTAAAAAAATGACTCTATTTCTACTGAAGGAGTTGTTATAAATAAATAATAAGAATAATGGTCATTATACCCCTTGCTGAGATGTTCTTTGGCAAGAATTTGATTGGATTCAATTTGTTAGTGACCAGATACCAATAGTACCATTCTCAAAACATATGCCTTTGAGCCAATGTTTTGAGGTCGCCCCAGTCAAGCCAAGTCGCGAGGTCACGCTGGCAATAGTGGCTTGTGCTGGCTTGAGTTGCGACCTTGGCTTGATAGCGCCCAAGTTCGCCAGATGATCAGAATAGGATTTAGGGGTAGCAATTAGAGTGATATGACATTGTAATCTTTATATTGCATTGGAAAATCCCTCTGACCTGTGGCAAGCTAGCTTTCTGTTGTAGGTGACCTTGCAGTATAAATGTTAATTAGAAGCATGAGCATCAATTTGTTGCACCTTGCAGTAATATGTAATAGGAAATTGCACAGTTTAGGTGAAATAAGAGATAAACTACTTTTGTGTCCATCGTCCCAATGTTTTCTGATGCATCCACTATTTCTTGTGCACCTGAGTCAACTGGAATTCAGACAAGGAAAACAGCAGCAGTTCTACATATAAATACCATCACAGATCACAAGCAACAAGTATGCACACAGAAATTAGCATTAGTTCAGTTACATTAAACTCACGAACTACCAAGTTCTAACTCTAACAACCAGCCACCAAATCGACCCCAAATCCTATGTCCAAAATGTAAGGGATAAGGCACACCAGCCCAACCCCAACACGCCCCCAACTCCATATGGCCAAAAAGAAGCCACACAGCCCCAAATCCTATGTCCAAAAAATATAAGGTACACCAGCCCCAGATGAGCCACCAAAATCCATATGTCCAAAAGAAGCCACCCAGCCCCAAACTACTAGTCCAAAATAAAGGTTAACCAGCCCAGAGCCACCAACCAATATGTCCAAAATGAAGCACACCAGCCCAAGTTCCATCAATCGTCCCCGTAGTAATCAAGTCATCATCAAAGCCAAGGAGCCGCTTACTCTTCAACCTTCACCTTCACCTTGATTCCCTTCTTGATCATCTTCACTTTGTCTGAATATCTTCAAGCTAACCTCGCGTGATTTGCATTACTCTCCTCGTCTCATCTTCTCCAACTGTGGTTTTGCACTCGAGCTCGAGAATAGATGGGTAGAGAGCAGCTGGCTCCCACTTCCCACGGCTTTAAGGTTCGTCGGAAATGGAGCCTTCAAGCACCGACAGCTTCGTTCAATGAGCCCAAGTGATATAACCCTTCTCATAAACGCAGTGGGGCATTATTAGGGTACCACCACCCATTCCCACCCTTGCTCCAATCTGAAGTCTTCTGGGCCAATGGCAGACCTAGTCCCTTTGGAGCTTCCTCAACCGAGCTTTTGGAACCTATCGACATTCTTCAGGTTGTATTGAAACAATGCACAAATCATTAAGTCTTCTTGGAACTCCCAACCTATTTCCTCTTTTGCTATGGATACTGAACACCAACTCAAGAAACAAGAAACCATTAGGCAAGGTACCATAAGCACCCCACCACAAAGAGAACATAGAAGTACAAGAACCATTAAAAGTGGGTAACTACTACTTAAATTTTGAAAGCAAGGACAATTCGTCACAACCGGAAGCGTGAAGCACAAGGCAATATGTGCTTTGCTAAATGTTGCATGCTCATAGCAAGGCCAACCATAAGCACCCCACCAAAGAAACTACAGAAGTACAAATGAAAGACAATGTTAGAGTTAATTCATAAGCAAAAAGACTAGTGTGCTTGAAAATTTATGATAAAGAGCAGACGGCGCTAGAGCTGATACTAACTTAAGGAGGACTCTTTTGTTGTTCGCTCTTGCATTGCCAACTTAGAGTGAAGACCACTTCATATTCACCTCTTCATAGTATCAGCAATCACTTATCAAAGCTTGCTTTATCATCATCGTGGATCCATGTCTAATACACCTCATTGAACATAGGAAGCCTTTGACAGATATCGTGCTTCTCGGGCTTAGCTGTTGAGAACACATCAGGAACCTATGTTGGTTAGAATTAGCTGCAGCGTCCATAAAACTTCACCCATCATTTGAGTCTCTTTATCCCAACTTGTCACTATACATTTTGTGTCCACTTCTTAACCAACGTTGGTTTGTCCAATATCACAGCCGTGATTCTCTCTTCTGCGAAAGATAGTCCAGTGCTGCCATAACCTCGGTGCATCGCCGGCTTCTTCATCGCATCAACACATTCTAGCCTTAGACAGAGGTAGAGAAAACTTTACATGCCAAGTTCTTACCGAGTTCCAAAAACTTAATGGACATCACATCTTCTTGAACCTTGTTGTCCCACGGTGAGGTTGACCACTTATTATTTGCTATTGCAAACATCATCACAAACTTAATTCTTTGAGATCGCTTGCCTATGTTTTGTGCTCAAGCCTGCAAGGTGGAGATAATTTTTGTGGCCAAAGTGTAGTAGCTCCAGCCTCACAGAGTACATGGTGCGGTCTCCTTTCTCATTCATTCTTTTTTCTAAAACCCTGCTATGCCTGGTTATGATGATGTTAGACACCTTTCCTCCATTTGTGAATACACTCGCTGACTTGGATGTGAATTGCATAAAAACCACCACATGAAGCATAGGTTTGGCAGAAAAACACTCATCTACGAACGCATCCGTCCTCTCTGCCATCGAGAAAGAACTGATTTCGAGTTTAATCTATTTGCGAAAACACTGATCAGCGCTTGTAGGCTCTGTTTTAGCCAATTATGACAGGTGGCGTACCATATGTTGTGAGTTGCAATAACGGTTCATCACACCAATGGCGGTTAGACAGTGGTTAGTGCCGAAGTTTACAAAAATGTCCGCAATGTTTGACATAGACACCCTTCATTCATATAGCAAAAAGAAATCGCCGGATATCGCCTATCCGACTCACCCCCGCACGTGTCCCCGCCGGCAAACACGCGATCGGCGCTTGCACTGCTGACTACTCGCGCCCGTAGGCCATGCCTGCCAACCCGCCTCCTACACCGGCCTCGAACCGGCTCCCTCCACCTCCTTGCGGGCGAGCCGCCACACACGTGGAGGTCCTGAGGCGGCTTGCCCTTGCGATGGCCGGCCCGCACATCGATAGCCAGCACTGCAGATCGCCATGGCGTGCCTCGAGGAGGAGTGTCCATCAGCGGTGAGAGGAACGAGGCGCAGCGGCAGCTCTGGCACTGCCGCCTACGGCGGGCAGCCACGTCCAGGGTCGCCAGGTACATGGAGGACCAACGTGTGAGGCGCACACGGGTCGACAGGGAGCGGACCATGACCACTCGGATCTAGCGAAGGGAGACAAGGAGGAGACGACGGGGTTAGTGATGGGGGCCACGAGGGCCGTTGTGCTCCTGCTGCCGCGTAGGGACGGACTATGCTACTTCTGCCGCTGAAGACCGGCGACCGGGGCAGAGGTTGGCATTTGGGGGAGGCTCAGTGCTGCGTGCTCGGCGTGGACAACGTTGTATGAAGAGAGAGAGACAGAGAGAGGAGAGTAACGAAGAGAGAGAGAGAGAGCGAGAGAGAAGGTCAGGGGAGTGAGAGGAGGGGGGCCGGGGGCTGCGGCCGGCACCGGGCACCGTGAGCACCAACGGAAGAGAAGGGGGTACCCATGTGTTGGCTTTTTTGTTCCAGAGACGGTGTTCCTTTCGTGGCAATAACATACAACATTTAGTGTAACCGAGAACTCCTTCAGCCCGCCCCCCCTTCCCTTCCCCGAAAACCGTTACGCCACGTCCATAAAAACCCGGCGCCCCACATGTAATAATCGACGCCGTTAAAATAAAATATTATAATGCTCCACAAAGACGAATAGTGCTTTCTGCACAAAAGATTAAGCTCACAATCAGGCTTTATCCGTTAGAAATCTAGTAAAAGTGAGTTTTCTGCAAATCTAGGTTCTCGATGTGGTGGTTTTCGCAACTTCCCTCCGTTCGAACTTGCTGATTTTGCAAATGGACTCCAACATAAGGTTCAAAAACAATGGCGCTTCTGCCAAGGGCCACAATAATGTAGGGAATCCTCTCGGATAAGACGCTCTACCGCTTGCCTTTGTGTCACGTCTACAGCACCATAACCAGCTGCAAATCTGACCACCTCCCGTTGGTCTGCCACAATGTCGTTGAGCCTGTTTCTCCATCAAAATCTGCCAAACAATCTTGTGCTGGATACTAGCGGCTTGGCCCGATATCGTCAAGCTATCAATGAAGAACAAGAAAGTCCAGGGCTGGACTATTGACAAGGAAGTTGACCAAGTGCTAGTCCTGTCACATCAGGTCCACACCATGAGGACATACAGTTGGTGTTGGCAGCACCATACGTCTTGCCAAGCCAGCTCAGGTTGCTTCTCTCACTGATGTAATCTTCTTTGCTTTCACATCGATAGTTTGGAAGCATCAGAGCATGATATAGTCCCTCGGGGCGTGATGTAGCCTTGGAAACCCATATTGCCCAGGTGTGGGGACTCCAGGCACAATCGCCAACACGGCTCTTGATCGCCATTCACCTCCCCCCCCGCTTCCTGCCCCCTCGACCCCCCCCTCGTACATAGTTTTTTCATATCCTCATTGTGGTATCGTTTTCCCCCCACACAGGTACATTGAGGGCAATGTGTTCCATAGCACAAATGAATAAAACTGCTTTGCCCACCCCCATGAGTACATCCAAACTCTATCATATCTCATACGGTTGTGGTCACTTCTTGAAGCAACCTGCGTTCAAGACTGGCGTTGCTTGAGAACACGGTATCTTCGAGCCCCTGCCTTAGCTTTAATGACCCTCTGCCGGAGCATTCTTTAACATAATCATCCCACCGGAATTGTTCTTGAAAGCCTTCTTGGTTATCGTTGTTTTAATTCAATTCGGCGCTGGAACAGTTCACCTCGGCCCATTTCCTTTTGATGCTTCTTTTTTTGCTACTACCTAATAGTCCTGAGTGACCCTGTTGCATTTTTTCTCCTCTTTCATTCCCCCCTTTACATCACCTAGTCCCCGCTTTGTATCTTCTTTATAGAATTTTCCACTGGCGTATGATCCGCTTGCTCAGCCCTGCTTCGCTACGCAGGACCCTTCACCCTAACCAAATCCCCCGCATTCCCCCTACTTTGAACAGCCTCTTGGCCATACTTCTTGGCCATTATAGAACGAGATGAACACCGCGGTTGCGCTCCCCGATGGGCCAAGAAACCAGTTAGAAGTGCCTCCTTGATGTATAGTGAGTAGTAGGAGATGTAGTCCTGATGTTTCAATGACCACTCATATCCCTAAACTCCAGTTATTGTTTATTTTCTGGAGAATCTTCAGCTTGTTAAGGCTGCATCTCAGGGTTATCTTGCAGCACGGTTTTCATGCGATTGTAAGGCATGATTTATACCACGTGTCTGCCAGGTGTGACCCAGGGCATGAAAATGCGTCTCCACTAATTGGGAAGCTCCCCCGAGTAACCCGTCGTGTGTTGTCCACTGTCCCCAAACGTTGCATCCAGCAATAATCTTACATCATTCCCTAATTTATGCCATCTTTTGTCTTTGTTCATGCATCAGCTGATGTTTATTCTATGCCCTGAAACACAACAATGCAACTTTACCTCAATAGTTGAAGTCCTGCATCTAGTTAACTGGTCCCTATTCTTATGACAATATCCCAGTATTTAATAGCTCCCCCCTAGCTTCAGTCGCAGGCGATCTATCAGCTCACGGCAGGGTTACAGTAATAAATGGAAAGTTTAGTTCCTTTATTGATCCCATTGGTCAAACGACTTTTTGCAGATGGATAGAAATCAATATGTTGCTTTATAGGACCAATTCCCCTTTTTTCCTGGGTCTTCCCGCCCCTTATGCGTCGAGTAGCACTTGCTTTGCACCAGCTCAAAAGTTAATCTAGAATATCAGCGAAAAGGGCATTTCGCTCGGGATACGACACCTGGCTGACATACCGGAATCTTGAGGATCCACAACATCCAAAGAGTAACTTAGATTAGGTCTTCAGTGCTTCAATATAGGAAGAAAGAATGCTTATTATTAAAATTTGGTTGGTAGGCTAATCCTGTAAAGCGGCGATGAAACTATTCATTTACGGGTAGCAGTGATAATAGCTGTTCAAGACACTTCAATGCAAAATACTTCCCTATCCAGTCTCTTCATTGTATATCAGGATGAGCTGTCAGTGACAGGTTTGCCCAAAGAAATACCTTTATAGCCCAGGCGCATGTTGTACATTATTACTCCGTGATAATGTGTACTGATAAAGGTTTTGCCTTGGGAGCAACCCTCTTATGACCATGACAGAATGGGACCAGTGTTCTTGGTTTAAATTTTTTTTCCCCATACCCTTATCTTAGGTTTGGGCTATTCAAGGATTACCACTTTTACATCACTATTTTATCGGTTACCGACAGGAAGAAAAATGATTTTTGGTTCTCACTACTGCAATCTTCTTAAATTCAGGTGAAGGCATTGACAAAACACTTAAATAAATGAAACTGTTTTATGATATGAGGGCATGAATTCTTAATGTGTTCCTAATTCCTATTGAAATTGAAAGAAAGCTATAAATGGAAATCAACCCAGTTTTAATTAGCGTGCTATACATGATACATTTTTGCCAGCAGTGTATTACAGCTAGTGTGCACAACCCAACCAAGTTACCTAATGAAGGCGCATGATTTGAAAACTGAAGCAGAGCAAAAGTTCACACGTGCATTTGACCATAGGATTAACCACAATTTACCATACAGTTGACCACCTGGGAAGTAGATCAGTTTAATTTAAAGAGAAAAAAGGGGTGGACAATGAGACCTAGATCATTATCTCAGTAAATTGTATGTAGAAAAGCATCTCTCAAGATGGATAACCTGACCACCTAGACCCATTAGTTAGGATTTACAAACTGACGGAATGTGATTATCTGTTATGGGTCCTCTGCTTTCCCTCCCTTTTTTTTATTCTTTCCCCCCTTTTTTTTTAAACTATATTGGCATAGAAGACAAATGGCAGAAGTGGTATTTTGCCAACCAAATCTAGTGGAACAAACGCAAGGTGCAAAGACCTGTTAATACTTCAAAAACAGTAACATTGGACCACCTGCGGTCCTAGTTAATAGATACATCTATTTTCGGTAGCATGGTCCGCAACGAATAGTTACAATGGGATAGAAATAGTCATTGAGGATGGCAGGGCCCCTTCTCGATTTTTTTTTTTTTTTTCGATGTAGCCAGGACCCTTTAGGTCCAACAACCGTTATCCCACTCTACCCACCGACATGAAAGTAGCTTATTTGTTTCGTCTTAAACCTAGGGAAGTGTGTATTCAGCGTGGCCGGTGCGGGAAGGGGCGGCGGTGCTAGGGCGGGGTGGCGGTGCGGGTCTGGTCGGGGGCGGTGTCGGGTCGGGAGGAGAGGCGGATATGGGATGAGTGGAGGACAGAGGCCGCTAGATCGGATAAGGGGGGGGGGGGCTATGCCGACGGCCACCGTCGGCATATCCCTGCCAATGCCACGTCATCGATCCGAGGGACGTGGGGCCGGAGCTATGCCGACGGCTATGCCTTATCTAGACATAGCAATTTTCAACGGCATAGCAATTTTCAAATTTGTTTATGATTTTTTTATAAAATAATTAAAAAATTAAAACTTAGTTAAATAAATTGTGCCTTATCTAGACATAAACACACACAGATACACCAAGCGTGTCTCTTGGGCTCAGTTTGCCGTTCCCCCCCCCTCCGTGCGACGGCGGTGGCGACGTCGGTGAGGGGGATCACACCACGGAGCCGCGTGCCGGGTGCTTGCACCCGCCACCGCACTTCCGGATGTGTAGGAGGGCCCAGAGAAAGACCTGGGGGCATAGCTACCCCCCAAACTACACCCGTCCCATCTAACCCTGGCACCGTTGACCGGGCGGTCTACGCCTTTGACTTTCGCCGGACGGGGTTTGACCGATGGACATTTTCACCTGGGTGTGATAGCCAAGCACATAGGTACACTTCGGATCAAGGTCCGGGCACAACCCACTGCAAGATTCCCTCAGTTACTGCCCGATGTGGCCGTTCCCCCCCTGCCTGAGTTGGTTAGCAATCTAACCAAGCGGAGTTGTAATTAATTATGTGGATAATCTCCATGTTGTATTAGAGAGTTGGTTAGCAATCTAACCGAAGCGTCTCTTCTCTCCTGACTCTCCGAAGCATTGTGTCGGTTGGACTTGTCTCTTCAGGAGATATATAAGTTGTAATCATCAAAGAATCAAGAGAACAGTTCATTCTAGCAATTGTTTCTTCACAGTAATTTCATGTAACTCCAGCTCTAATTTATTCTAGCCGTCATATCTGGAAAAATCATGTAAAGATTTATTTTACAGACCCAATATGTAGGAAAAGATTAACGACACAAGATTGAGAATATTACAGTGCTACTGATTGGATTAAACATGCAGATGCATGTTCGTTTTCAGTTCACAAGGATCAAGGCGTACGCGCCAGCTCCGTTGACAAAGGAACCGCACCCTAGGCCATAGCACTTAGTTTAGCTAGCTACTAGTAGCAATGGAGCGTATATCTTACTTACGTGGAAAATCACGCATCATTGTCGGTCGGCCGATCCCGATGCAACTGCCAGATGACGGCGGTATGAGTCGTGCTCGACGGTTTGTTTTGGCGATCAGACTTATAGCGATCGGACGGAGATATGAGGCAGATCACGTCGGCCTCCTGATGCGTGATCACTCGGGGCTATCGGATAAACCGCGGACATGCAGTGATGGCGACCTTCGACCGGCTGACCCGGATCATGCCCTAGTGTGCGCGCCGGGATAAAGCCCTAGTGTGCACACTGGCGGCGGCTGCAATCTATCGAGAGGATAACTCAGAATAGCAAAATTGGAACTGATGGCAAAACTGGAGTAGATGTATACATGCCCTAGAGATTAATGACGGATCTACCCTTTACAAAAACAAAAGAAAAAACATTATAAGCATTGGTCCCACACATTTTTCGTACCCGTCCGACAGTTATTCGTATTTTCATGTAATTTCAGTCCCGTAACTCTATTTTTCCATTGTTGGATTTGGGTGAATGAACAGTTCCGAAAAATGCAAATCACCATAAAAGTTGGATTTTTCTTTTTCATTTTTTTTTCTGTTTCTGATTCCTATTTTTCTTTTTCTTTTTTTGTTTCTGTTTCTGATTCTATTTCTTTTCTTTTCTTTTATGTTTTCCATTTTTACTTTATTTCTTTTAATTTTATTTTTCGTGCATTATACAAAGTTCATTAAGTTTATACACAAAAATCTTCAAGCTATATTACGGAAATGTTCAACATATTTTTTTAAATGTTCATTGTGTATTTCTACAAATTTCAGCACATATCACAAAAAATTTCAATGTGTATTTAAATATTTGTTTAGTGTATGATCACAAATGTTCAATGCGTATTTAATATTGTTCAACCTATATCACAAAAAATGTTCAGTGTGTATTTTAAAATTGTTCAGCTTATAATACAAAATTGTTCAATATATATGAAAAGAGTGTTCATCATATATAAAATTTCAATAAATGTTTGGAATTTCATTCATATTTTTCAAAATTTTATTCACTGTATGAAAGAAAATGTTCATCTTGTATAGGAAAATTGTTCAGTGTACATTAAAAAAAACTTCATTGTAGATTAAAATATGTTCAATGGGTATTTGATAAAAGTTCACCGTATGCTAAAAAAAGTTCAGAGTGTATTTTAATTTTTTCAGAAATTGTTCACATTTTTGAAAAATTGTTCTAAATTTTCAATATTCCTACTTTTGTTGCTAGTTCTTATAGCACCACGTTTCTATTTACTATCTTTGTACCAAAATATAAGATGTTTTTATAGGCTAAACTAGTCTAAAGAAAACGTCTTATATTTTGATACGGAGGGAGTAGTCACCAAACACCATTACCTCGAGTAGCTATCCATGCGGGCTCGTAAGCTGGAGGTCCCGTGTTTGATCTTCTCTAGTCTATAAAAATGTCTTATATTTCGGTACGGAGGGGGTAGTCACCAAACACCATCACCTCGATTAGCTATCCATGCGGGCTCGTGAGCTGGAGGTCCCGTGTTTGATCTTCTCCCTTGCGCGCACAATTTTTGGGATTTTTTCATATTTTGAACTCTAATGGGCCGGCCCAGTCGGGCTGATTCTGCGTGAGAACTCGACTATTGGATGCATGTGGGCCTCCAATAGGAGCTCTCACGGGTCATTGATTAGGGAGAAAACTATGGCCGGTTTCATGGTGTACACGATAGCAAGCCAACAGGGCCCAGTTGGTCTGCTTCTGGTGCCTCCCTTCCTTAAGCCCAGTTCAGAATCGCCTCCCTCCATAGCTTCTCCCAGAATCGCCACTTCATATTTTTTTTACAATCCTATCTAGTTAAGGTCTAATTAGTTAGGATTGTAAAAAAAATATGAAGTGACGATTCTGGGAGAAGCTGGGGAGAGGGCGATTCTGGAAGAATCGCCCGAAAGAACTGGCCCTTAGTCTTGTTTGTAGAGAGTAAAAACACAGCGCAGGCCAACCACGCTACTCTCTATACAAGACGTGTGTCTCTCCAAATTTTCGCAAGCGAGAATAGGAGGCGCCACCCTGCCTGCTTCGGTGGCGAGATTGATCGTAGTCCTCGGCCGCGAGTCCGTCGTGCATCTGCCTTTACCATCGGCTTTGCTACTACAACACCCTCATCAAGGCATCCCCAAATATATCCCAGGTCAGTCGCTAGCCATAAATAAGTCCGTGATCAAATAGATGAGCCGGGAACACTACATTAGGGTTATTCTTTTGTACAATCTTTCTATCTCTAGTTCTTTCGATATTTCCCGGCCAAATCAAATGCACTCATACGAGTACAATTGTACTACTCGCTTAGGCGTGTACTTGGTTCTAATGAAAATTAATAGGATTAATATGGCACACTACTCGTAAATCCACTTTCTAATTCTAGTAGTACTAATTATTCACACATGTGTGCTACCTTTCTATATTGGCATATTTCATTTCAAGAAAGACGTAATGTATTGACGATAATAGTAGTTGAAAATGATGTCTTCAAGAAGATTAGTTATGAATTTATAAGTGAAATTTCCATTTCAGGAAATACTAGGCATACGATGGTTCTTGTGAGAAGATGATAGCAGTTTATTGCTTTAGTACGACCTTTACTCTTTTAGCAATAGTATTTAATAGATTTCTAAACATTATACAAAATAATGCATATTTGAATTTATACAATTATGTCAGAGTATGCTTAGCTATACAAGGTTTTTAGTTCTCCGATTTTTTTTGGGGCCACATTTTGAATTTCGCACCAAGGCCTCAAATTCTTGGAGACGGCACTGTCTTAAATTGGAGGTAAGGGACTAGTACCTCCCCTCTTTCACGTTACCACATTGTATGTAAAATTATATTTGGAAATACGCTAATTGCAAGCTACTCTGTACTACATAGTTTTGTAGGCCAGTGGTAGCAAATAGTAGATCCATTTTCTATGCACATACTTTCCTCCTGCAGTAGCCCACAAACAAAAATATGCATCGATGGAATTTTGTCCATACATAGTTTACATCCACAAGTACACATAGAAAACGTTTCATTTAAAAAAACATTCTTTAAAATTCTTAAAATAATGATACAAGTGGTTTTTCGGTAGTAAAGCCACATGATACTTTACTCCATGCAATGCAGCCATCGCCACCAAAGACGTAAGGGGAACACCAAGGGGTGTGCAACATTATTTCTTTTGTCCAAGAAATGGTCTAATGCGTTCACGAGGCCACCCTCGTACGCACGGGATTTTGAACTTGCTAGTTTAAAGAAAAATAACCAACAAGTTCACCAGGATATATATTTGGCTGAACTATAGTCACCTAAAAAGAAAAGTCCAAATATATGATCAGTTATGTTCATACTAACCGAATTCTGCAGAACACACACACACTGTGCTGTTTTTTCTAGCCTTGAAAGTTCACAAATTTTAAAACCTTCGTGGGCTTCAGTCTCCAGCCTTGTTTTGGGCTTCCATTTCCCCTCTTCTCGTTATCCAGTCCATCAGAGCCCGCATCGGTGAGGAGAGGAGACGAGACGAGAAGATGCGCAGCCACCCTAGCTCGTCGTCGGCGGCGGCGGCGCCGCTGGAGGACGAGGACCTCCTCTCAGAGATCCTCGTCCGCCTCTCCCCGCTGCCGTCCTCCCTCCCCCGCGCATTCCTCGTCTGCGAGCGCTGGCGCGGCATCGTATCCGACGCCCGATTTCTCCTCCGCTTCCGCCTCCACCACCGCCGCAACCCTCCCCTCCTCGGTTGCTTCGTCCAAGGTATCTCCCCCGTCCATTTCGAACCTACGCTGGAGGACCCCAATCGCATCCCGCAAGCCCGCTTATCATTTCCTATCGACGCCGTCCACACCTACGTGATCCTCGGATGCCGCCATGGCCTCATGCTCATCTTCCTTTGGCAGCGGAACCAGCTCCTGGTATGGGATCCCGTCACCGGTGACCGGCACCACCTAGACGTCCCCCCAGGGTTTGACAATGAGGAAACCGGGATTAGCGGAGCGGTGCTTCGTTCTGCGGGAGTGGCCCACCATTTCCAGGTTGTTTTGGTAGGCAACAGCGGCATACATCAGTCACAGGCTGTCGCCTCGGTGTACTCGTCGGACACTGGTGTATGGAGTAATCTCGTGTCGATACTTCTTCCGGCTGACCATCCTGATGTACTCACCGAGGTTTACCATCGCATGTGCTCTGTGATGGTTGGGAATTCCCTTTACTGGTTGCTTATAGGGAATTTCTGTGGAATACTTGAATTCAATTTGGATACGCAGAGCCTTAGTGTGATACATGCGCCAGTGGACGTCGATGTCAACACATGCTCCGTCACGATTATGCGGGCGGAGGGTGGTGGCCTTGGTTTCCTCTTCCTGTCAGACTACTGCGTCCAAGTATGGAAGAGGAAGACGGACTGTGATGGTGTATCTTCATGGGTGCTGGGAAGAATTGTTGCACTAGACAAGCTACTTTCCATGAATTCAGAGGAGGGCAGTCAGAGCCCAAGGATACTCGGGTTTGCTGAGCACAACAATGTGGTGTTACTGTGGACATTTATCGGCGTCTTCAAAGTCCAGTTTGAAACATTACAGTTTAAGAAACTTCTCGAATCCTACCGCTTTTACCGATGGTTTCACTATTATCCATTTGAAGGTGTCTATACTGCAGGTAAAAGTAAACCAAGTTATTCGATATTCTTGTATTATTATTATTGAGTTATGTGGTTTATTCTATGGATGTCAGTAGAAACTTTTTTTTATTTGTTGCAGGCCTATTGACATACTTACGAATTTCATTATGATTAGATACAACTGATTGTTTACTCGAATTATAGCAATGTGTTTATATCTAGTTAGTGCCGCCTTGTAGCTATTTAACTGTTTGTTGGAATCTCATTGGTTCTTTGACTTCCTATTCTTGTAGACGCGGGCATAATGTGATTTGTTGGGATAGGCATGCTA
Organism: Thinopyrum elongatum; assembly: GCA_011799875.1. Lineage (NCBI taxonomy): Eukaryota > Viridiplantae > Streptophyta > Magnoliopsida > Poales > Poaceae > Thinopyrum > Thinopyrum elongatum. Next base: position 72,582,058 of record CM022302.1, on the reverse strand, counting down.
TCTTGATGTATTGACTCAGCAGGTAACTATCTGTTAGTAGCAGCAGGATGAAATATTTTTCCTTTCCTGTCCTTCGGTGGTAGTTCCTGTTTTTGTTTTTGCTGCTTGCTACATTTCATTGAGTTTTTTTTCTGTTTATTGGTCTGTCTAGTGTCAAATTTGATGATGATTTATTTATTGTTCCATCAATGCAAAAATTTGGTAACTAAAACGCCCCAGCATTTGGCTTTAAACTTCTTATATTAATATGGGTTCGCAATTTCTTTCACATTATTGCTCATTCAGGATCACTATAATACCCAATGATTGCTTGCGGTTATTATTGTATAATTATGCCAATCTTGAGCGGTTTAGTTAAATATTTTCTCAGATAATCTCAATTTGTGAGAAACTCAGTAAAGCAAAGGTGTCTATATTTATAGTTAAATATAGTTTGTCTGATCCAAACTATAATTATCCGTGTGCTTGACTGGGTAGGCATTCGGCCATTCCCTGTGTACTGGCACTCTGTTCAAATGTTGGTTTCGTTTTCAATGAAAACGGTACCAAGCAGGGCCCTGTTCTTCTAAGAAATTTTGGCTGTTGGTGTGGTTTCTGTGCAGTCCATTTTCTTCGATTTTGATCATTGTGGATGTTTAATAATTTTAGAACTGAACACATGATAAAATTGACAAGACCAGATATAGCGAAAAACCTGAGAATATGCTAACAATAGGAATTGAAGGTGTGCCGCTACAAAGTAATTGATCTCCTACTGCTGTTCTCTCTATATAATGTTAGTTTTGTCCAATAGTGCTAAGTTGATTCAGTTTTGAGCTTTTAGCGCAATTTTCACAATCTTGGGGCTAATGTTTACTGTTTGAGTCAAACAAAAATTGTGAGGTAAGTTTCAACGTTTTTCTATGAATGGATGTTACAAATCAGTCTAGCTGATGGCATTGGTTGCTCTGCAGGTACCAAGAGTTACGTTTTTGTTGTGCGAGATGCAGAAATGGACTATATGCTGTCGGTTCTTCCATTCTGTATGCTGCGCATGGGGCCTTTGATGTGAACTTGCAGGAATTAACCTTCTATATATCAGGCCCTGGTAAATGTGATGTGAACTTGTAGCAATTGACATGCCCTGGCCAACGGTAACTTGGGATTAATCTTCTCAGCTGTGAACTGCCGTCTGTTGTTTGATCTCCATAGCCAATATTCGAACTGGCAGGAAGAGAAATGAACTTGCTTGAGCGTTGGCCCTGTCGCTGAATCTTGCAGTTCATTTGCTTCCATTCCATACTCCCTCCGTTTCTAAATATAAGATTCTTAGAGATTTCAATACAGACTACATACGGATGTATATAGACATATTTTAGAGTGTAGATTCACTCATTTTGTTCCGTATGTAGTCCATATTGGAATCTCTAAAAGGGCTTATATTTAGGAACGGAGGGAGTACTATTTTGTGTGTGCACATATATTTTTCAGCATGGTTGGCTCATGTCCCACAATCTCTGCTTATGCCAATGACGTTTCATTCTTTCTGTGTGTTTGAATGTGTACTCTAGTCCCACAGCATCTCTGAATTTGAGTTCTTAAGAAATGAAACGTACAGTACAGATGATGTATATATACCCCTGTGCTTCAGTGTGCTGGGGACGTTGTGTTGCCCCTTTCAAGTTTCGACCTGGGAAAATTGAATGAATCTTATTGTTTAGAAAAAGAAGTAGAGTGAATCTTGCACTGTAGAATTTCTCTATTAGAAGCCTCTTAAAAAAGAGGCCATCTGATGAGAAGTCCCTCGCAAATTAATCTTTTCTTCAAAACCTAGCCGCTGGTTGCCTTCCCCATGGCCCTCATCGCCAGAGCCGTGATAGGGATCGTCATTTGAACAGCTCTCTAGGTGAAAACCAAAATTTCGGCTTTGCTGGAGTGGTGGTCATTGGCGTGCCCATAGCTTCGTCCAAGAGGTACCGCTTGAGGTTTGGCCTTCTGTGGAATGGTAGCGGCTAGTGAAACCGGAGCAACGGCTTTGTAAGTTGCCTTCATGTTTAGGGTGTTACCTTTGGAAAGCCACCTTGTGTTGTGTGTTGACTTAGGCACGGCACATGCAAAATTGCAGCGATGTCATTAGGGGCAAAAAGATCTTTCAGTAAAGCATAACGGCCCTGGAGACGGGCTTTGCCCTCTATGCGGTGTCCCGGAAGACTCCAACCATATTTTCTTCCGTTGCCCGGCAGCTCGATTCCTTTGGAGCTGCTTCCGGGAAGTGGTTGGAGGAAATTGGTGCCATGACAATCTCCCGGATATGTTCAGGGAGATCCTTAGTCTCCCCTGTTCTAGGTGTGCCTTCCTTTGGGTTGCCATGGGCACCCTTGCGTGGACCCTTTGGGACAGCCGCAATAAATTAGTCATCGAACGCGTCATTCCTTGCTGTGTAACTGACGCAATCTACAAAATATGTCGCTTCTTACAGCTATGGAGACCGCTTAGCAAGCGACGCGACCGAGACGCCATTGACGCCATCATCACTGGTCTTCGCTCCACTGCATCCGTGTTGGCGTCGCCGCCTCCACCACCACCCTCGGAGCCGGATTAGCATTTAGCATCTAGCTATCTCTTCTTTGTTTGGGGCTTGTTATGCTGTACCCCCAGCCGCACTTGTTAACTTTTCTTTCCTCTCCCTTTTCTTGAACTTAAACCTGGATTGTTGTTGGATGTTGTAGGATGCTTGGTGCTGTTGCTTTATAATATAAAGCGGAGGAAAACCCTTTTTCGTACAAAGTGAAGTGACTATCTAAGAATGCCTGATTGTGAAGGCAAGAGATTGGACCCACTGGCAAACTTCTGCTGTTATATACAATGACTAATACATATCCACTGCTCAGGAACTATTTCTTTAAAACGAGGCAAAACCTTTGCCTTTTTCATTAAATAAGAATAAGATTGGTGCCCAGTTAATAGTAGTAAGAAATGTGTAGCACATTTCAATTGTTTTGACAAGCTAAGGGTGATAGCTTCTATATAGAACAAAAAAAAGATCGCTAGTTCTTTTCTACAATTTTTTTTCCAAATGTATCTTTTTTATTTGACAAGTTTCTTCCTACTATTTTCCAAAGAAATGTTTCTTTTCTACAAACTAGATGATCACAAGTTGTTTACAAGATCTAGCACTTCAGTGACTGACTCATTTATCCTTTTTTTAGGGGTAAAGCTAAGTTTTATTGATAAAAAATACATCTCAGATCATGGGGTTGAACAAGTCACACGTGGCGTTCCTGTCCTAATGAATGCGAAAACTTAGCTAGATTGTGAGCCTCTTTATTTGTCTCTCTACCTTCAAAAATGAAATTACAACTAAAACTAGTAGCACGAAGCTTGATCTCACTAATGATACTACCATATCTCCCTTTGTGTGCCCTTGTGGATGTCTTCTACAACTTGCTTGGAATCTGAAGCAACAATGAGGTTCTGCAAGAGCAGATCGTCTGCCAGAGAAAGTGCCTCCCTACATGCAATGGCCTCAAGTATTGCTGGATCACGAATGCCATGTATCACCAGCGATGAACTCCCCAAATAGTTACCTTGGTCGTCTCTACAGACTACTGCCGCTGTACCACCTCTAGATGGTGTGGACACACCTACAGACTGCGCCTTCTGTCTTCGCTCACCCCTTGGTGCATTAGCTTGGAGTGAGTTTTGTGTTGGCCTCGCATCTTTTAGTACCTCCAGCTCTGACATATATCTATCTATAAAACCCTGAGTAGCTTGTGGACTTTGGAAAATACCTTCATGTATTGCTTTCCTTCTTGATGTCCATATCGCCCACAAGGTGACCACCACGCGGGTGAATTGAGCATGAGAAAGATTATCAATCAATGAGAACAACCAATGTTTTGCGTGTGGCTCGAGGTAGAGATGAGTTGTTGGGCAAGCTCATCGTCTACAAGAGCCCAAGTGCACCTGGCAACAGTGCACTCCAATAGTGAATGCCTCCACGAGTCCTCGCTGCCGCATAACCCACACGAGCTAGAGTTCGTCATATTACGGTGGGCTCTCACATCTTCAGTCGGAATGGAGTGTTTTGCCAAACGCCATAGAAACATTGTAATTTTTGAAGGGACTTGTACCTTCCATAGCAACTTCTAGGATTTTTCTTCACTGTTTGTACTAGAAGAGCTTGCTGTTCCATCTAGCCATGCCTCCCGTCTTTTCTTGGTCGCCACAAGCGACTGACTCATTTATCCATTTCCAAAGAAATTTCCTTTTGAGCTGCATTACAAAAGGCTTAGGGTAGCCTTATTTTAGGGGTTGCAACAGTGGGATTAGCTTTTTTCTTTTTTCTTTTTTGTAGGCAAAGCCCAAAGGATTAGCTGAAACTTCCTGCCGGGCCGCACATACCGAGAGATGGTGTGGTCGTGGGCTTCATTCTAGTGGGCTTTTCAGTCTCACTTGCAGGCTACTACCTGCTGCACTACTCACGCTGTGGGCTGTGGCGGCTGCTTCGACTCCAGCATTTCCCCGCATAGCAGTAACCCTAAAAAAAGCACCGCAGCGCGAGATGTCGTCGGCGGCGCCGCCACTGGACGACGACAACCTACTCTCCGAGATCCTCCTCCGCCTCCTCGCGCTGCCATCCACCCTCCCCCGCACCTCCCTCGTCTGCAAGCGCTGGCGCCTCCTCGTCTCCGACCCCGGCTTCATCCGCCGCTTCCGCGAACACCACCGCCACAGCCCTCCCCTCCTCGGTTTCTTCATCCACGACAGGCGAGGCATCTCCTACGAGCCTACCATGGATCCCCCCGATCGTGTCCCCGCCGGGCGCTTCTCCTTGCAGCTCCAAGACAGCTACGGCTTCACCCTCCTCGGCTGCCGCCATGGCCTTGTGCTCATCTCCCACGATTTACGGCGGCAAATCCTGGTGTGGGACCCCGTCACCGGCGACCAGCACCACATCGCCTTTCCCCCATGGTTCGACGGGATTAAAAACCTGATTCATGGGGCGGTGCTTCGTGCTGCCGGCGAGGCGGACCGCTTCCAGGTGGTCCTTGTACAGACTACCATATGGGACGAACAGCATTTGCAAGTGCTCGCCTGCGTTTACTCGTCAGAGACCGGCGGGTGGGGTGATCTTATCTTAACACCAATTCCATCCCCGGCTTGTTGTACGGGCATGCCAGCCGTTTTGGTTGGGAATTCCTTTTACTGGCGTCTTGCTGGGTGTTTTTGTGCTGTTCTCGAGTTTGATTTGGAGAGGCAGAGCTTAGCTGTGATACAAGTGCCGGTTGGTGAGGAGAATAGCTTCATTGTTATGCGAGCCGAGGATGGTGGGCTAGGTTTACTCTCCGTGTCAGGCTTCATCGCACGATTATGGAAGAGGAAGACCGATTCTGATGGTGTTGCATCATGGGGGATGGGAAGGACCATTCAACTGGACAGGCTACTTTTCCCGAATTCAGATGAGACTGCGCACCTATTCATAATAGGGTTTGCACATGAAAATAATGTGGTGTTCCTGACGGCTGGTGATGGTGTCATCATGGTACAGCTTGAGTCATTGCAATCCAAGGAACTTTGCAGGATTGACAACATTTTTTATCAACATCATCATGCATTCGAAAGTGTCTATGCTGCAGGTAATAGCATGCCTTTACACTGATGGAATGCCATTCGCATCCTCTCATGCCAACCTAACAATTTTAAATAGTGCCACATATTAATTGATTATTTTGATGTTTGATGACCTCTTCAATATATAGTGATGTTGGTAGAACCAGGGGTCCTACCGGACCTGCTCCGGAGGTTGTAGGGGAAGGATGGAGCGAGGCGAGGTGATGAGCGGGCGCGCCGGCAGCTGGGCGCCGTCGCGTGGGAGGAAGATGGCGGCGGCTGCTAGGGTTGTAGGCGGCTAGGGTTTCCGGCTCCTCTGGGAGCTGGGCAATAGGGATAATAATATTCTTATTGCTTAATCTCAAAAGTGTTTTACATCTAGTATTTATAACCTCAATACGAATAGCCTAAGATAACTTGTGGGCCAAGCCCCTAACTACTGCCCGCTGGGCCTCCTCCGGTTATAAGCCAAACCGGTCATAACATCTCTCCCCGCCTGCGCAAACAGCTTGTCCTCGAGCTGGAAGTCTGGGTAGTGTTGGCGGAAGTCGTCACGCTGCTCCCAAGTAGCCTCCTCCGCCGGAAGTCCCGCCCACTGGATCAGGACGAACCACACCCCGCGACGGAGCTGTGCCTGCAATACCTTCTCTGGTTCCGGAAGAAGGCGTCCATCGAAGGTTGGAGGAAGCGCGGAAGGGCCTGCAGGTGGCTCCCCACGGAAAGGCTTGAGCAGCCCGACATGAAAGACGTCGTGGATGCGAGCACCGGCTGGAAGCTGAAGGCGGTAAGCCACCTGTCCGATGCGCTCCAAGACGGCGAAGGGCCCGGCGTAGCGAGGCCCGAGCTTGCGCTTTGCGCGCGGGTCCAGTGACTGCGTAGAGCGGTGGAGAAGACGCAGCAACACCCAATCACCCACCGCGAACTCCGCCTCGCGATGGTGGCCGTCGTAGTAATGCTTGGCTAGCTGTTGGGCTTGAAGGAGACGTTGACGGACCTCAGCAAGCATCTCGTCACGGGTGCGGATAAGTTCGCTCGCTGCCTCCGTCCGAGCCGTCGCCGGGTCCACCGGCAAGATAGGCGGGGGCGGCCGACCGTAGACCACCTCAAATGGCGTAGCACGCAGGGCGGAGTGATAGGAGGTGTTGTAGCAGTACTCCGCCCAAGCGAGCCAATCCACCCAAGCTCGAGGTCGATCACTTGTAACACAGCGCAAATACATGGCAATCACCTTGTTAACCACCTCGGGTTGACCGTCCGTCTGGGGGTGGAAGGCCGTGCTCAGGCGGAGCGTGACGCCCGCCATCCTGAAGAGGTCGCGCCAGACATGGCCCGTAAACACCGGGTCCCGATCACTGACGATCGAAGAGGGGAAACCGTGAAGACGGACGATGCCGTCGAAGAAGGCACGGGCCACAGATGCTGTGGTATACGGATGCCCCAGAGCGATGAAGTGAGCATACTTGGAGAAGCGGTCGACCACCGTGAGAATGACCGATTTGCCGCCCACCTTGGGGAGGCCCTCGATGAAGTCCATGGATATATCTGCCCAAACCTGAGACGGCACCTCCAAGGGCTGAAGCAGACCAGCCGGCCGTAATGTCTCCGTCTTGTTGCGCTGGCACGTCATACAAGACCGAACCCAGTCACGGACCAGGGCTCGATCACCAGGAATGTAGAAGTCGGCGCGGAGGCGATGGAGGGTTTTCTGCACACCCTCATGGCCAGCCGAGTGGGCTAGCAGCAACACCTGGTGACGGAGATCATCATGCGCCGATACGAAGACTCGGCGCCCATGGAGGAGCAGGCCGTCGGTGAAGCGCCAAGGCTCCTCCAGGTCGCCGGCCGCCAGCTGCTGCTGAAGAAGGACGGCGTCGGCGGCGGTCGCCGTCGCCCGGCGAATGTCGGCGAAGAGACCGAAGGTCGGCCCCGAGCGGATGCACAGCGCCGCCCCCGCGGAGTCGCCGACGGTGGAGTCGAGGTCGGCGTCACGGCGAGACAAGGCGTCGGCCACGGTATTAAGACGACCCGGGCGATACTCGACGGAGAAATCGAAGCCGAAGAGCTTGCTGATCCACTGGTGCTGCGGCACGGTCGAGAGCCTCTGGTCCAGCAAGAACTTGAGACTGTAGTGGTCCGTGCGAATGCGGAAAGACCGACCCCACAAATAGGGCCGCCAATGGCGTACTGCCTGTACCAAGCCAATGAGCTCCCGCTCATACGCCGCGAGCTTAAGATGGCGCGGAGCGAAGGGCCGGCTGAAGAAGGCGAGAGGGCCATCGCCCTGATGAAGCACGGCGCCGAACCCTGCACCCGAGGCGTCACAGTCCACCACGAATGGGCGGTCAAAGTCCGGCATCTGAAGAACGGGACCCGTCGTGAGGGCCCCCTTGAGGGCCTCGAATGCCGCCGTCGCCTCGTCGTCCCAGTCGAAGGCGTCGCGGTGCAGCAAACGCGTGAGGGGCGACGCGATGAGGCCGAACTCCCGGATAAACTTTCGGTAGTAGCCCGCGAGGCCGAGAAAACCGCCAAGAGCCCGCGGTGAGTGCGGCGTCGGCCAGGCAGCGACGGCCGCCACCTTATCGGCATCCATAGCAACCCCGTCGGCCGAAATGACGTGGCCGAGGTAGGCGACTGAAGGCGTCCCGAACGAGCACTTCGAGCGCTTAAGATGAAGATGATGCGCCCGAAGCTCGTTGAAGACGATGCGACGTGCTGGAGGTGCTCCACCCACGAGGCGCTGTAGATAAGAATGTCATCAAAGAAAACGAGCACAAACCGACGTAAGTAGGGACGGAGGACGTCGTTCATCAGGGCCTGGAAGGTTGCTGGCGCGTTGGCGAGGCCAAAGGGCATCACAAAGAACTCGAAGTGGCCGTGGTGACTCCGGAACGCCGTCTTGGCGATGTCGTCCGGGTGCATGCGCACCTGGTGGTACCCCGATCGGAGGTCGAGCTTGGTGAAGAAGCGCGCCCCATGGAGCTCGTCTAGGAGCTCATCGACCACCGGGATAGGAAACTTATCCTTGAGTGTGAGCGCATTAAGGGTGCGGTAGTCGATGCAGAAGCGCCACGTGCCATCCGACTTGCGGACTAGGAGGATCGGCGCAGTGAAGGGCGACGTGGAAATCCGAATGATGCCCGCGGCGAGCATGAGTGCACACTGCCACTCCAACTCGTCCTTCTGCAACTGCGGATAGCGGTAAGGACGAACTGCCACCGGTGCGGAGCCCGGTAGGAGATGAATACGGTGATCATAAACCCGGGCTGGCGGCAGGCCCTGCGGCTCGTCGAAGAGGTCGCTGTGCTGCCGCAGGAGATGATCCAATAGTGGGTGCTCGGCCTCAGAGGTGGCCGCAGACAGCTGGAGCTGCGGCGTCGCCGGTGCAGCGCCCCCAATGCCGTCCCACCGGATGCGGCGGCCCAGTCGCCAGAAGGTCATCGTCAGAGCGTCGAAGTCCCAAAGGATGGGACCGAGGGTCCGAAGGAAGTCGACGCCAAGGATGAAGTCGAAGCAGCCCAAGTCGATGCTAGCACATGTGATAGAGAAGTGTTCGTCGCCGATGGTGATGGGAACGTCCCGGGCGAGCCCATGACATCGGAGACGATCGCCGTTGGCCACCGTGACCCGAAGTTGCTCCCCGCCCGTCGGCTGAAGTGCTAAGCGCCGCATGGTAGCCTCGGGCAGGAAGTTATGGGTGGAGCCTGTGTCCACTAAAGCCACCAAGCGCTCGCCGTGGATCATCACCGGCAACAGCATGGTCCGCTCGTCGCGGATGCCCGCGAGCGCGTGGAGAGAAACCACGAGGGCCGTCGCCGGGGGGCCCGCGGGTGCGGTCTCAGCAGCCGCTGGGTGTGGTAGTGCGTCGACCCCGTCGGCCAGGGCATCCTCCTCAACGAAGTCGACCGTCTCCAAGTAGAAGAGGCGCGGGCAGACATGGCTCGGCGTATAGGGCTCATCACAGTTAAAGCAGAGGCCCTGGCACCGCCGCTCCATCTGCTCCGCCGGAGAGAGACGACGGAAGGGTCGCGTCGTGGCCGGGGAAGTAGTCGCCGGGGTGGCTGGCCCGGCGCAGGGGGCGGTCGGGCGGCCTGCCGGCCTCCGCGAGCTGGGGCGGTCGGCTGCATGGCCTGGGCGCGAGCCTCGAAGGCGCGGGCGTAATACATGGCCGTCTGGAGATCCTGAGGGCCGCGAAGCTCCACGTCCACGCGGATGTGATCCGGAAGACCACCGACAAAGAGGTCGGCCCGCTGCTGTGCCGTCACGCCCGACGCATGGCACGCCAGGGCCTGGAAACGGTCGGCGAAGTCCTGCACCGTGGAGGTGAAGGGAAGGCGGCCGAGCTCCGCGAGGCGGCTCCCGCGAACCGGAGGCCCAAAGCGAAGGAGGCAGAGCTCGCGGAAGCGCTCCCAAGGGGGCATGGCGCCCTCGTCCTGCTCGAGAGCGTAATACCATGTCTGGGCCGCGCCGCGGAGGTGGTAAGAGGCGAGCCAGGTACGCTTCGATGCGAGGGTGCGCTGCCCGCGAAAGAACTGGTCGCACTGGTTGAGCCAATTGAGGGGGTCCTCTGTGCCGTCATATGTAGCAAAGTCGATCTTGGCGAACCGCGGCGGTGTCTGCGTCGGAGCGCCGTGTCGAACGGGCTCGGAGGTATGAAGCAGCGAGGCGGGTGGCGCCTGGTCGGAGTACTCCGGGTAGGGCCCCGCGGAGCCGGATGGCCCGCCGAACTGCGGGAACGGGGTCGGCTGTTCTGGAGCCGTGGTGTAGACCGGTGATGGCGAAGACCCAGCCGCCCATGCCGTTAATGGCGACGGAGAGGGCGGAAACCGGACCTGGTGTATTGGTAGGCCGGTCGGAGCGGCTGACGGCAGTCCGGCGCTGGGAGGTGGCGCCTGGAGATGCAGCGGCTGCTGCGTCTGCTGTGGGTAGCGGCTAAACGCGGCAGAAGCCGGTGTGGAAGTCGGCGGCCACGGCGGCCAGAGCTGGCCCGCGGCTGGGGGCGGCTGAGGGTGCAGCAGCGGCGGGGCCCCGCTGGTGTAGCCCGCCTGGAACGGCAGCAGGGGCGTCCCGCTCGGGCCAGACGCGGCCTGGATCGGCCAGTGCGTCGCCGGATGGCTGTAGGCGAGGGGCGCAGCCGGCGGGGTGGTGTGCGGGCTGGCCAGGTACAGGGAGATGCCCTGGACGGCCGTCACGAGGTCCCGCAGGGTGCTGGTCATCTCCTCCGGCGTGAAGACGGAGGTTGTCGGCGGCGCGGAAGTGACGGGGGCCGGCGGCGCGGAGGTGATCGGGGCCGGCGGCGTTGGGGACCCGACAGTGGTCATCGGGGCGGTGGTGGTGATGGGCAGCGGCGGCGGGGGTGCTGATGACGACATGATCGAACCCGAGTTTCTGGATACCAAATTGGTAGAACCAGGGGTCCTACCGGACCTGCTCCGGAGGTTGTAGGGGAAGGATGGAGCGGGGCGAGGTGATGAGCGGGCGCGCCGGCGGCTGGGCGCCGTCGCGTGGGAGGAAGATGGCGGCGGCTGCTAGGGTTGTAGGCGGCTAGGGTTTCCGGCTCCTCTGGGAGCCGGGCAATAGGGATAATAATATTCTTATTGCTTAATCTCAAAAGTGTTTTACATCTAGTATTTATAACCTCAATACGAATAGCCTAAGATAACTTGTGGGCCAAGCCCCTAACTACTGCCCGCTGGGCCTCCTCCGGTTATAAGCCAAACCGGTCATAACAGATGTTGTGTTGTAGTATTTTGTCCTGATCCTGACGCATGTGTGGTGGCGTTTTATGTAATGGTTTTGAACTAGCAAGTCAATCTAGTATATGAATATCCATATGAACTGACAAGAAACACCAAAATTGGCAAATTTTCATGGTAAATTTGTTTAAAGATAATCAAAATCGGAATAGTCATTATCACTTCTGTTGCTAGTAGTTATTAGTATGAGCTTCGTTTTGTTCAATGTTGGGGAACGAGTTTAGAAACAATTCTAGATAACTTCTCTTTTTTGTTAGCTATAATAGTCTGAGTGTGCATGTTCTTTATTTTTATGATATTAATCACTATACATTGTTTGTGGGGATGCTCTTTGAATTTCACAATGACTATGGTTTTGTTATATATTCCTATTGTAGTATCAAAGCTGAGTTGTTTTTTCTCAAATTACACGTCAGTTTTAACTAAATGTCTTGTCGGTGTTTTCTCCTGTCTATTTGGCCTTCGGTTGGAATTTCATTGGTTGGTTCATTGTTTGACTTCTTATGCTTGTAGGAATAGGCATTGGTGGTGAACATGATGGGGCTGACCTTGTGGGCAATCCATAAGTGATTGTCTGTTAGATATGCTTATTATGATGTGCTGGTTGAGCAGGTAAGCTTATTTTCTGCATGTAAGTTGAGGTATACTGAAATGTTCTTTCGAAAAACAAATTGATTTCCTTTTAACTACCGTTTCTCAATTACCAAATTGCAAGAGAGGACTCCAAGATTCTCTCTATGACACTTGGCTCAGTTGTTGCCCACCTGGCTACCTCATATCATGTTTTCATGGCTGGCTGCATCTTGGATAATTTATCCATGCCGTGCTTCCTCATCCCTATCCTTACCAGCTTTCCATTCCCTTCATCATGCTTTCACCTCACCATCTTTTCTTCTATTGACTGATGTTCTCCCCGCTGGATGTGCCCTTTTGCTTGCCCTCCTTCCATCCAGTTCCCTTGCGTTCAGTTTCTCTCCTCCTGTTGTACGAACTCTTCTACCTCTTACTCCCCCAGTTGCTTCTGGTAGTGTGGGTTCTTCTCCCTCTAGCTTCTCAGATGGCCAATTGCTTGCAATTATTATTTTCTGTACGGTTTTTATGTTGGTAGGTAGTGCACACCCCTCGTTATCAATGTAACTTGCATATGTGATTCGCTATTGGACACTAGTATAGTTTGTCTGGTTTAAGCTACATGTAGCTATGTTTCAATTTTGACACCCTATGTTTAGTTTTGTGTGGTATCATGAATCACAATTTTTACTTTAACTAACATACACCCTCGGTTTAAAAATACACTGCATATTAAATTTTGGTAGGTCACGTCTTTCACAAACGTTTACTCTATTAGTTTGTAGCTTATGTGATACAAAATCATAACCATATATAAGTACTTTGGAATATGAGTCAAATGTCAATAATTTTATGTCGCATAAATATATACTAATAGTGTATCCATTGGTCAAAGGCTTTTTCTAACGAAACCTAATATGCAATGTATTTTGAAATATTAGTAGTGGTCTGGTGACTGTTGTTTTTGTGATGTTGTGCTGTGTAAAAAATGACTTCTATTTTCTACTGAAGGAGTTATAAATAAATTAATAAGATAATGTATGATCCCTTGCTTGAGGCTTCTTTGGCATGAATTTGATTGTATTCAATTTGTTAGTGACCAGATAGCTCATACATTTCTAAAACATATGCCTTTGAGCAATGTTTTTGAGTCGCCGAGTCAAGCCAAGTCGCCGAGGCCGTGGCTAGTGGCTTGCTGGCTTGAGTCTGCGACTTGGCTTGATTAGTCGCCCCAAGTCGCCATGACTTAGAATAGGATTTAGGGGTAGAATTAGGAGTGATATTACCTTGTAATCTTTTATAGTTGGCATTGGAAATCCCTTTCTGACCTTGTGCAAGCTCGTCTTTCTTGATTGTAGGTGCACCTTGCAGTATAAATGTAATAGCAAGCATGAGCATCAAGTTGTTTGCACCTTGCAGTATATATGTAATAGGAAACTTGCACATTTGAGTTGAAATAAAGAGGATAACTTACTTCTTGTGTGTCCATCTGTCCCAATTTGTTTTCCTTGATGATCCATATTTCTTTGCACCTGATCACCTGATTCAGACAAGGAAAACAGCAGCAGTTCTACATATAAATACCATCACAGATCACAGCAACAAGTATTACAACAGAAATTAAGCATTAGTTCATTACATTTAACTACGAACTACCAAGTTCTTAACTCTTAACAACCAGCCCCAAATCGACCCCAAATCCTATGTCCAAAATAAGGGATAAGGCACACCAGCCCAACCCCCAAGCCCCCAACTCCATATGTCCAAAAAGAAGCCACACCAGCCCCAAATCCTATGTCCAAAATAAGGTACACCAGCCCCAAGAGCCCCCAACTCCATATGTCCAAAAAGAAGCCACACCAGCCCCAAATCCTATGTCCAAAATAAGGTACACCAGCCCCAAGAGCCCCCAACTCCATATGTCCAAAATGAAGCCACACCAGCCCAAGTTCCATCAATCGTCCTAGTAATCAAGATCATCATCAAAGCCAATGGAGCCTCTCTCTTCACCTTCACCTTCACCTTGATTTCCCTCTTGATCATCTTCACTTGTTGAATAATCTTCAAGCTCAACCTCCTGATTTGCATCCTCCTCCTCGTCCTCATCTTCTCCAACTTGGTTTTGCACTCGAGATCGAGAATAGACATGGGTAAGAGCAGCCTGGCTCCCACTCCCACGGCTTCTAAGGTTGCGCAATGGACCTTCAGAAGCACCGACAGCTTCGTCAACTTGAGCCCAAGTGATATCAACCCCTTCATAAACCAGCTGGGCATTATGGTCAACCCATTCATTGTCCCATTGTAAGTCTTCTAGGACCAATGGGTCAGACCTAGTCCCTTTGGAGCCTTCCTCACGAAGCTTTTGGAACCTATCGGCATTCTTCCGGTTGTATTGAACATATGACAAATCATTAAGTCTTTGGAACTCCAACCTATTTCTCTTTTTGCTATGGATCTGAAAACAACATACAAGAAAACAATTAGCAAGGCTACCATAAGCACCCCACCAAAGAACTATAGAAGTACAATGAACATAAAGTTGGTACTTACTACTTACATTTTGAAAGCAAGACCAATTTCGTTCACAACCGGAAGCTGAAGCACAAAGGCTAACTATGTGCTTTGCTAAATGTTGCAGCTCATAAGCAAGGCCACCATAAGCACCCCACCAAAGAACTACAGAAGTACAAATGAAGACAATGTTAGAATTCATAAGCCAAAAAGGATAGGTGCTGAAATTTATGAAAAAGTAGAAGGCTAGAGCTGAAATAACTTACGAGGACTCTTTTTTGTTCGTTTGATTGCCAACTTAGAGCTGAAGCATTCACCTTCACCTCTTTCATAGTCATCAGCCAATCTACTTATCAAGCTTGCTTTATCATCATCGGGCTCCATGTGCAATAGCACCTCATTGAACATATGCGTAAGCCTTTGACAATATCGTGCTTTCTCGGGCTTAGCTTTGAGACCATAGAACCTATTTGGGTTTAAGAATAGTGCAGCTCCATACAACTTCACCCCCATTTGAGATTCCCACTTGTCCTCTACTATTTTTGTCACCTTCTTAACCAACGTTGGTTTGTCATCTATCACAGCCTTGATTCTCTCCTTTGCATAGTCCATTGCTGCCATAACCTCGGGCATCGCCGGCTTCTCATCGCCATCAACAATTCTTAGCACCCTTAGAAGAGGTAGAGAAACTTTCATGCAAGTCTCTACCGAGTTCCAAAAACTAATGGACATCACATCTTCTTGAACTTTTTGTCCCACCGGTGAGGTTGACAACTTCTTATTGCTATGCCAAACATCACTCACAAACAATTCTTTGAGAGCTTGCCTATGTTTTGTGCAAGCTTTGCAAGTTGAGAATTTTTTTGGCAAAGTGAGTAGCTCCAGCCCTCACAAGATCATGGTTGCCGGTCTTCACTCTCATTTCATCTAAAACCCTGCTATGCCTGTAGATGAATGTAGACACCCTTTTTCCATTTGTAATACACTCGCTGAATTGGAGTGAATTGCATAAAACCACCACATTGAAGCATAGGTTTGCAGAAAACACTCATCTACGAATTTCTGCCAGAAAACACTGATTTCGAGTTTAATCTTTTGCAGAAAACACTGATCAGCGGCTTAGGCTGTTTTAAGCACAATTATGACAGGTGGGTCCCATATTTGCTGACGTGGCATAACGGTTCATCACAAATGGCGTTAGACAGTGGTTAGTGCCGAATTTACAAAATAGTCCGCAATGTTTTGCATAGACACCCTTCATTCATAATAGCAAAAAGCAATCAGCCCCGGATCTCGCCCATCTCGCTCACCCCCGCACGTGCTCCCCGCCGGCCACTGCATGCGCTGCACTGCTGCTACTCGCGCCCGATGGCCATGCCTGCACCGCTCCTCACCGGCCTCGCCCGCTCCCTCCACCTCCTTGCGGGCCGCGCCGGCCACACGTTGGAGTCCGAGGCGGCGCCCTCTGCGAGGCCGGCCCGCACATCGAAGCAGCACTGCAGATCGCCATGGCGTGCCTCGAGGAGGAGTTCCATCAGCGGTGAGGAGGAAGAGGCCAGCGGCAGCTCTGGCCTCGCGCCCGCCACGGCCACGGGCTAGTCCAGGTCGAGGTCGGCGGCCACAGTCGAGGCGCACGGGTCGACAGGAGAGACCATGACCACTCGGATCTAGCGAAGGAGACAAGAGGGAGACGAGGGGAGTGCTGGCCAACGAAGGCCGTGTGCTCCTGCTGCCTGCGTGGGACGGCCATGCTCCTCCTGCCGCTGAAGACCGGCGAGGCGGCGAGGATTTGGGGGGCGGCTCGTGCTGCGTGCTCCGGCGGTACAACTTGTAGCAGAGAGAGAGACAGAGAGAGAGAGATAGAGAGAGAGAGAGAGAGAGAGAAGGTCAGGGGAGGAGAGGAGGGGGCCGGTGGCTGCCGGCGGCCGGGCACGTGAGCACGCACGGAAGAGAAGGGTGTGTTGGCTTTTTTGTTTGTTCAGAGAGGTGTTTTTGGCAAAACAAAACATCTAAGAGCATCTAGCCCGAACCGTTACGCCACGTCATAAAAAAGGGCCCCACATGTCATAATCGAGGTTAAAATGCCCAAAATGACGAATCAGTGCTTTCTGCAAAAGATTAAGCTCACAATCAGTGCTTTCTGGTAGAAATTCGTAAAAGAGCGTTTTCTGCAAATCTATGCTTCTATGTGGTGGTTTTCTGCAATTCACTCCGCTGAATTGCTTGATTTTGCAAATGGACTCCAACATAAGGTTCAAACAATGGGCTGCACAAGGGGTCCACCATAATGTAGGGATCCTCTCGGTTAAGAGTCTACCCGCTGCCTTGTAGTTAGCACCATTATCCGTGCAAATCTGAACCACGTTGCGTCTGCCAATGTCGTTGATCCTTTTCTCCATCAAATCTGCCAACAATTCTTTGTTGGCTACTAGGGCTGATATGTCAACGCTATCAATGAAGAAAGTCCCGGCTGGACTATTGACAAGGAAGTTGACCAAGTGCCTAGTCCTCCCATCGGTCCACCCATCGGACATTAGTGTGCAGCCATACTCTTGCCAAGCCAGCTCATGTTGCTCTCTCAATGCATGTATCTTCTTTGCTTTCACAAGAAGTGGAAGCCTAAGAGCATGAATAGTTGGGGGGATGTAGCCTGGACCATATTGCCCGGTGGACTCCAATGCAATCTCAAAGGCTCTTGATCGGGTAACATTGAAGGGAATGGCATTAGCAAAGAAAAATGCTGCCCAATGATCATCAACTCTATCCTTATCCTCGGTGGTCCTTTTGAAGCAACCTGCGTTCAATGCGGCTTGAGAAGGATTCTTCGAGTGCCTTAGCTCAATGACTTCTTCCGGAGCCTTCCTAATCATCCCGGCAATTGTTCTTGAAGCCTTTTGTATCGGTAATTCAGTTTGGACAGTCTCGGCCTTCCTTTTTGCTGTTGTACTACTACTAGTTTGAGTTGCTGTTGCATCCTCTTCTTCATCACCAGTTGCTGTATCTTCTTTATCAGACTCCCCTGGCATATTATGCTTCTTTGCGTAGGCCTTCATAAAATCCAGCATCTCCTTTGAAACAGCCTCTGGCACCTTCTTGCATTTTATAGAACTAGATGACCCGGTTGCGCCGATGGCGCAAGAAACCAGTTAGAAGTGATGTTAGTAGTGAGTAAGTAGGAGATGTAGTCTTCTGGTTCAATGAACTCATCATCTAAACTCCAGGTATATTTGTTTATTTTCTGGAGAGAATCTTCAGCTTGTAAGGCTGCATCATCAAGGTTCTCTGCAGCATGTTTCACGCGATGTAAGGCATGATTTATACCGTTGTCTGCATGTGTTGACCCAGGGCTGAAATTGGTCTCCACTATATTGTGAAGCTCGGTAACCGTCGTGTGTTCACTGCCCAAACTGTTGCTCCAGCCATCACTTACATATTCTATTATGCCATCTTTTTTCTTTTAGTTCATGCATCAGTGATTTATTCTTCTGCTGAACAAACTGCAACTTATCATAGTTGAAGTCCTGCAGTACTTTGTTATGACAATATCCCATGTATTTAATAGCTTCAGTCGCAAGGCGATCTTCAGCCTCTTCCATTGTTCCAGATACATAAATGGAAAAGTTTTTTTTTATTGATCCCATTGGTCAAACGATTTGCAGATGGATAGAACTCAACTGTTGCTTCTAGGCCAATGGTTCTTGCCTTATGCGTCGAGTAGATTGCTTTTGGCAGCTCAAGTTACTCTAGCATATCATCGAAAAGGGCCTTCGCTGGTATACGAACAGGTGCCATCACGGAAATCTGACGATACAAATAAAGAGTAACTTAGATTAGTTGCTGTCATGTGTTCACTATAGGTAAGAAAGAATGTAATTTATTAATTTTGTTAGGCTAACTTGTCAAGCATGCTGAGGAAACTATTCATTTAAGGTAGCAGTGTAATAGTTGTTCAAGCATTAAGCAAAGATATTCCCTATCCCAGTCTCTTCATTGTAATATCAGGATGAGCTTTCATGTGGACAGGTTGCCCAAAGAAATATTTATAGCAGCAGCATGTTGTACATATACTGTGATAAGTTGTAAGTGAAAAGGTTTTTTGGGAGCAACCCATGACCATGACAGAATGGGACCAGTAGTTCTTGGTTTTACATACTTATCTTAGGTTTGGGTCAAGGAACACTTAACAAATATTTTATGGTTATACAGGAAGAAAAATGATTGTCCTACTGAAACTTTAAATCATGTGAAGGCATTGAAAACTTAAATGAAAACTGTTATGATACTGAGGCGAATTCTTAATTCCTAATTCCTATTGGAATTGAAAGAAAGCTAAAAGGAACAACCCAGTTCTAATTAGCGTGCATCTACATGATACATTGCAGCAGGTATACAGCAGTGCAAAAAACAGTTACCTAAGAAGGCGATGAAACTAAGCAGAGGCAAAAGTTAACACGGTGCATTTGCATAGGAAACAATACAACATTTGCCATGGGAAGTAGATCAGTTAATTAAAGAGAAAGGTTGACAATAGCTAGACCTAGGATCATTATCTTCAGTAAAGTTGTATGTAGAAAAGACATCTCTCAAGATGGCATAACCTGAATAGAAAAGCAGGATAAAAAGGCAAGTGATCTGTTATGGGTATAACCATTGGCAAGAAGGCACAAGCATAAGTGAGCAAATCTTAGGGACAAGCAGGTGCATACAGACATAATCTTCAAAACAGCTAACATTGCACTGGTAGTAATAGATACATTAGGTAGCATGGCCGAACGAATATTTACAATGGATAGAAATAGTCATTGAGGAGGCAGGGGATAGCAGGAAAGGCCAACAACGATATTTACAGACATGAAAGTAGCTTAGTTTCGATCTTAAATAGGGAAGTGTATCAACAGAACTTTGACATGGCTCTATGAGCGCCAAAGACTGGGTTTGCAAACACGCTAGAAACGTAGTAGCAGCGTTATTCAAAAGGGTGCAAAGACAGGTGCCTGAAGACAGCAACGGCGAACCAGTCTTCACTTTTCCTTGCGAGCGGAGGCTTTAGTAGCAAGGGCCAAAGCAGCGAGGGCTAAAGTGGCGAGCTTCTATATACAAAACAATCTGATGCAAAAGATAGGACATTTCGTAAGACAAGGCATCGACAAATTTATAAGGTTTAAATTGCCATCATAATAAAGGCCATTATATACGCAGTCCATCAGTTATTGATAGAAGGCGTAGACATGAACAAATATATCAGTGGATATGAAAGGCAGAAGGCAAGGCTAAATCAATGAAGGTACTACATGCATCACCGAAACACTAACTAATTTTCTAAAATAAATTAATAACATTGGCGTAGACATGAACAAATGTATCAGTTCATATGAAAGGCAGAAGGCAATGATAAGTCAATGAAGCGACTACAGGTATCATCAAATGAGGAAAGGCGGACTTTTCCCCTTTCCTGGTCCTGTTCAAGAAAGAGCGAAGAGGGAGGCGACTGGAGGCTTCCAGAGCTCGGCCCGATCCCGGACTCTCGTCGCCGGTGACGCCGGTCGGGGAGAAGATGGGAGAGGAGCTCGAAGCGCTTATGTAGATACTAGTTATAGCCTAGATGTTTCCTTAGAGGAGTTTGGCTATATGCCAGAGTGGCGCTATGCCGATGGGGAGCGAGGCGCCGGCGCGTGCGAGCAGCGTCCGATGCCTAGCAGAGGGGCTCTTGCTGGTGGTGATGGCGCGGAGCCACTGGCCGCCGGCAGGGTCACCCATGCCACTCCCCTTAATAAGCTCGCTTTTGGTGTCCCGATGTGGCGGAGGGAATCTGCCTCTTCCTTTGCGAGTCAGGCCGTCATGGAGGCGGATGGCAAGCGAAGGGAAGGTGAAGATCCGGAAGCTGTCAAGGGGATTGGAGCTCATCATCGGCGGTGGTTGCAGGGAGGCGCTGGCGCCTACTACGGCGGTCGAGGGCCGGCTTTCCTCGACGACCCGTCGATTCTTCTGGTCGAATGGCGACCTCTTCTCTTCCTCCCGGCCATGGAGTCACATGGGAGGCAGCGCGGCTTCAGAATGGAGTCCACGGCGGCTGGCCGTGGTGGTCTCGGCGGCCCAAGTGGTGCCGTCCCCGGTGCCGGCGAGATTTGCGCCGTTCTGGATTCGTATAGGACCCGATTGCGATTTCTGGTTGACTTCTGGGGTCCTCTCTACTTATTTCAGGGACTTCTTTGTAATTTCAGTTTTCTTCAGGGTCCTGTAGTTCACTGCTTTGTAATCCTTCAGTTTACTAAATAATACATCTGGGTCCTCTCAGGCCCTTCTCTGTTAAAAAAAAAAGGTCTCATCAAACACTAACCAATTTTCTAAAAAAACAACAACAGTTCTGGTTTCTTATTATGTAAAAGACAACACAATGTAAAGCATGGTAGTGGCAAAATAACCAAAAGGAAGGCACGAACAAACCAGCAAAGGGACCATGGGTTGCAGGAATGGACGTACCAGACACGCACGCTCATCCCAAAGCGTGAATCAGGCACTACTTTAGCTTTTTTGATGAAACGACCTTTGCAGCAGTAGCAGCAGCCCTAATATCAGCAAGTTTCCAGCAAAAGGATTGCATCAGAAACACATATTCATATGCTATATAAACAGAAACAGAAATCCAACAAGTAAAATAAAGAAACATAAGCATCAAAACTGCAATTGCTATAGTAACAGAAGCTTGATTGTATGGGGTTTTCCAGTGCTAAATTCTTTATGATTTCCAGCTTGGATAGGTAGATAATAGTGTTTTATGATTCATTGTATAGAGAGGGCTTACCTCTTAAGCTTATGTGGCTCAGTAACTGCAGTTTCCATGGTCTTAGTAGGTGCAGTGGCAGGAGCATCAGCATCAACATCAGTTAGTTTAGATCCCTGTGACAGGGCGTAGTTGATCATTAGGAACCGTGCAAGAGGAAACAAACAGAAAAAACAAAGAGGAAGCTAGATCCGATAGAAATACTAACAGTGGTTGTAACCTCAGTGGTGATCACATCTGTAGTGTTGAGAGGAGGATCAATTATGCCTTGAATTTTGTCATTTTCATTGCCCTTCACCGGGGAGACAAACGGGAGCTTACGCCTAGAACTTTTGGGGCATGGTGATTTCCTATATCGGAACAGGAAAACAAAATCTGTGTTACTAACAATGCACACAAGAAATATGTAACTGGGGCAAGAAGAACAATGTACTGACCCTGTTGGAGAAAGGGAAGCACTTTTGCCTTTCATCGCAGCAATGAGTGTTGAGCTGTTTTGCATGTAATGGTTAGCCAAATAAAAGAGGATCAGTTATCCAATACAACAACAATGAGCATACCTCGTCGATAGCCGACTGAGTTAAAGCGGTGCCTCCAGAACCATGCACATCCTTTGATGAAGGCGTGTACGGTGGAAGCGGTGATGAAGATTGCGTGGCAAGGGAACCTCCAACTGAGCTCCCACCAGACGATGATAGTGTCGTGGGAGTAAGTCTGACAGTAAGAATAGGGGGTACGTAGGAGGAGGCAGGATCCTAACTACGGTGAGGTTGTGCATGAAGATGTACGAGTTCAGGCCCTTCTCGGAGGAAGTAACAACCCTATGTCTCGGTGCCCGGAGGCTTGATCGACTGGATTATGCGTGAAAGTTACAAGGGGTCCGAACCCTTGTGTCAGTGAAGGGGGGTGGCTTATATAGAGTGCGCCAGGACCCCAGCCGTCCCACGTTACACAGGGTTCAATGTTCATTAAGACAGGGCGTTACTGGTAACGCTAGCTATAAAGAGCTATAAATGATCTTTAAGACTACAGAGTGAACGCCTGACCGTTGCCATCCTGTGTGACTTTAGGTCTTCTGTGCTCCGAGTGGTTTTTTGTACGGTCGAGTGACTTCATCTTGGTCGAGTGGAATTGGGGTATCCGAGTGACATAACTGGTCGAGTGGATTACACTCCAAGGTGAACTCAGTCGGTTTCTTCTATTGCATTTTGAATGTCTCTGACTCTAGGGCAGTGTCCTTGGGTAGGGTGTCTAGGTCGGGCCTATGACCCTACCCTAGGTACATGTCGTCGTCATTAGCCCCCGAATGGATTGAGGACCGAGTGAAGAAAGAGTTGAAGCTGACTCCAACTCGATTCCATACTTCGGATGTATTTCATCAGGGTCTGGGAATCATGTTGAAGCTTCAATCTGGTTTCAGTCGCCTTGGTCCATTCGCCGTCGTCGAGTGAACTATACTGGCCATCTTCGAGTGTCGACATGGAACGAAATCTTCGGTGCGATTGGTTGCTCTGCAGTCCCCGGACCTCACGGGATTCGAAATTTCGGGGAAGCGCGCAGGACGGAGCGTGCCACAGTAATTGGAGTGATCAGATAGGGACGCCTCAATTTTTGTGCCGCCTTTTTCGCCACGTATCGGGCGCGCGACTGTTGCGGGATTTGACAGGATTGCTCGGGCCCACGAGCCAGTCACTCGGAAATAGGCCCATATAAGGCCGTCGAGGCCGATGAGTTTGCACAGTGCGCCTCATTCTCTCCCTTCTTCCTCTGTTTCCCCACTGCATCCTCCTCCACGCCGCCGTTCCGCCCGTACGCCGTCCGCCGTGATGGGAAAGGAGAAGACGGCGGCCCTGGAGCGCGCTATGAAGGCGACGGCGGCGGCAAAGGGCAAGAAGACGAGTCGGGGATCGTCGTCGAGGTCCGGTCTGCCGCCTGGTTGGATCCAGGGAGACTGGATTCGATCTACAATCCAGCAGGAGGATTTGGAAGACCTGGTCGAAGCGGGCTTGATTGCCCATGGATCTTGGAGGTTGCCGGGGAACGAGACCGAGCCTCAGCCGCAGGAGGGTGAGTGCGTCCTCCTCGCAACTCATGTTGACCGTGGTTTCACTCTGCCTCCGCATCCTTTTTTCCGGGGTTTCCTGAACTTTTTTGGTGCCCAACTTCATCATTTCTCTCCCAACACCATCACATATCTCGCTGCGTATGTCTCTCTGTGTGAAAACTTCTTGGGCTGTCGACCGCATTGGGGCTTATTCAAACACATCTTTACTTGCCGTTCCCAAACTGTGAAGAAGGCAAATCCGACTGACGCAAGAACGCACGTGATCCAAATGTGCGGCGGTTTAGGGATTCAGACGAGGGGTAGGAGTACTTTTCCTTCTATGACTCTTCCCGAGTCAGTTAGGGGGTGGCAGTCGACCTGGTTCTATTGCCGAGATATTCCGACCCCTGGTCAGTCGACTGGCCTTCCGACCTTCACCATGGAGCGAGTCCGCCAACCCTCTTCATTGACCGTGACTCCAGCAGAGAAAGTAGAGGTGTCCATGCTAGTCGACCGGGTAGTTCAATTGGTCCGTGATGGTGTGACCGGCATGGATTTGTTGGAGGTGTTTCTCAGTCGACGCATCCAGCCTCTCCAAGCCCGCGATCATCCAATGTGGATGTACTCGGGCGCTAATGACACCGCTCGGGTCCACCCAGAGGAGGTCACCGAGGAGACGGTGGCACAGTGGCTGCAGAGCATCACGGGAAACAAAGACAACCCCAGGGGGTCTAGAAGAGTTGCGCCATTCAACGCCGACAATGAGCCGGACAAGGTCTGGCCTTTGTTACCGAGTGACTTTTTATTCCGATTTGTAACTGTCCTTGGATCTGATTGATGCTTGTTTGATTCCTTGCCTTGCAGATTTTTACTGAGATGTACTCGATGCCAAATGGAGAGCAAGTCCCGGAGGGAACGGAGAGCGGAGGCGAGAGTGGTGACTGGCAATCCCCCGACGACAATGAAGATGGCAGTGATGACTCGGACGATAGTGAGGAAGCCGACTCACCACCTCGCTTGGAAGGCCGATCCAAACAGTCCCAAGATCCTGCAAGTGGTCGTGGCAAAGCAGCTCCCCCAAGCACACAAACACAAAAACGCACTCGGACTTTGACTCCGGAGCCGTCTGAAAAGGCCGCTAAGCAGCCCAAGGTCATCCCTTCAAAGCCTCGGAAGGCTTTGCCCAAGATCAAGGTGGATGTTCCCGTCACTTCTGCGTAAGTGTTTTGCTTTCTCTCTTTGGTTTGCTTGGGAACTTCTACGTTATTATCGACTCGTTCTCTTGCTTGACCGAGTGAATTCTGAAAATTTCAGCGCTGCTACTTCTGGGACCTCCATGGACATTTACAAGGATCAAGCTAACGAGGAGACCGAAGACGTGGCCACTTCCAAAGCGGGTACAACTCTACCATCTTGTCCTCATTTTGTCAATTGTACTGTCGGTCGACTGAACTCTTACGGTCGAGTCTTTTGCAGCACCACCAAATGTCATTGAACTTCCAGACGACGATGATCATGAAGCTGTGCCTCAGAAGACTACAGGAAGAAAAGGCAGGACTTCGAGCAGGAGGGTGCCTGCCAGCAAGGCACCTCAGTCGACATCAGCGCCAGAACCAGTGATCCACCAGTCCGGAGATCCAATTTCAGGCTTCTGTTTCTTTTGCCGATCCTGCGTCGACTGATCGTCCTTCGGCGTCGACCGCCCAAGCCCCTGCTCCGTCTGTGCAACTCCATGCTTCAGATCCCCTGGCTGCCTCGACTATTCCACCAACTCCGCTCTTTTCTACCCATCATGTCCCAGAGGACCCGATGAGTGCTGCTAAGGAAGCTATACACCAAGCAGGCTTGATGATGGAACAAATGAAGGTGGTGCACGAAGCTAGCAAAGCTGCCTACGATGCCAACTCTGCTCTTTAGACCAATGTCCAGGTGAGTTGATTTTTGACTGAGTTTTTCAGCTTGATCTTTGCTCTGTTAGGATATGGTACTTGAAAACTGCTGCTTTATTATTCGTAACATGTCCGTGGATGAGCGTTTTGACCTTTTAAAGTGCATCTATCATGAGTCTGCACCTTGCATCCGTTCACCCACTGGGTGCTTTAACTTTTGCTGAATAATTCTTCCGCTTGAGTCGACTAGGTCGCGTCGAGTGTATCCTTGAATCAGTGGGGGCACGCAGAGTGCACCTAGTGGGTGTAGTCCCCGAGACCGCCGTCGAATGTTTGATTCGGCGGGGGTCTTTGTCAAATGACTCTTTATAGTTCTTCCACTTGGTCCAGACAGGCTGTGCCGAGTGGGATCCGGACCAGTGGGGGCACGCCAAGTGCACCCACTGGGTGTAGTCCCCGAGACCGCGGTCGACTACGGGTAGTCGGCGGTGGTTTGAGAACAAATGTTGCCGTTTTTTTTTCGACTGGATGGACCATGTCGAGTGGAAAGTCGAACCAGTGGGGGCACGCCAAGTGCACCGACTGGGTGTAGTCCCCGAGACTACTGTCGAATGTTTGATTCGGCAGTGGTCTTAGAACTCTTTTTGCCATGATGACTTGAACTTGTATCTTATCGCTCGGAAGCAATCAATCTTTGTGCCTGTCGACTGACGTGTCTTATTCGTTGATTGCAGAAATCTTGTGAGTTCGGGGCCCAGTTTGCTGAATTGCAGAAGAAACAAACCCAGCTCAATCTCGACCTGGAGCTGGCCAAGGAGAACTTGCAAAAGGCTAAGGATGAAGCGGCTGCCATGGGAGGTAATAACTTGCCGACTGTTTGCCTTGCCACCTTTTCTTTTCGCCTTTTGAACCGAGTGACTCCACTCGAACAGATGTGCGTAGTGAAAATAGACAACTCCAAGCTCATTTGAAGAATGTTATTTCTTTAGACAAAATGAAGCAGGCTCTGGAGCAGAAGGACCTTGACCTTGCAGCAGCACAGAAGACGGCGCGGGAGAAAACTGAACTTGCCGACAAGAAGCTGAAGACTGCCATTGACGAAGCCAACAAAGAAGTCGTGCAGCTGAAGAAGGACAAGGTGGCCTTGACCGACAAAGTTGAAGATCTCACTCGGAGGAGGGACGAATTGGAGACCTATCCGGGAGGACTTGCCAAGAAGATGTTCCTTATGCTTGTAGGTACTTTCCCTTTTCCGACTGATTTGCAACTGTCGACTCATCATGCAACTGGCGACTCATCATTTCTCTGTGTGTGCAGAGTTCTGTCAAAACTTCGAGGAAGAGACTGGGCGGATTGAGACGAATCTGGATCCCATTAACTCCCCTGTCAAGGACGAAGCTGCGATGAACGTGCTGCGACTGGAAACTCGCCTCGCTGGCGTTATGGACTATCTTGCACGACTGAAGGTGGCGGCGTCGCGGATTGACACGGAGCTCTGGCCAGGTGTGACATTCCAGAATGACCTCGAGTCTCTGATGACTCGACTTAATGAGATCCCCGGTCAAGTACAGGCGTGGAAGAAGTCATCTGCTCGGTGCGGCGCTGACGTGGCTCTGTCTCTGGTCCGCGTTCATTGCAAGGAAGTTAAAGAAGAGAAGCTGGCAGCTCTCAAGGTCGCCAATACCAAGAAGCTTCAATTCCAGTCCTTCATGGAGACTTTCATCGACGCTGCTACTCGTATTGCTGATGGAATCGACCTGGACGAGTTCGTCGAGCCAGCTAGCCCTCCTCCTGCGGAGTGAACAAACTTTATGCCTTGATCTTATTTGCCTCGGAATGCCGAGTGATTTTGTAACCGTTAAACTCTTTCGGGCCTGAGGCCTGAGCACTTCCATTCGCGGTTCTAAACCTTGCTGGATTTATCCGAACTTGGTTTTTCTTTGAATATGGTTGCTTTGTCTTTACCACTTTCATGTCTCTTGACTCCGAGTGAAACTTGACTCGGAATAGACGTTGTACTTGTGGTGCAGCTCCGACGAGAGGGCCGTGCGTTGTATTTATGGCGCAGCTCGGAGCGTGTGGCCAAGTTTCCGAGTGAGGAGGTTGCTCTTCACTCGGAATTTGTTTTGTAACTTAGGCGAGTACGGGGTTGCAGCTAAGTCCCCGGGTGGGAGGATTGCTCTCCACTCAGAGTGTTTTTTGAACTTAGGCGAATCGGGTTCGCAGCTAAGCCCCCGAGTGAGAGGGTTGCTCTTTAGTCGGAGTGTTTTTTGAACTTAGGCGAATCAGGTTCGCAACTAAGCCCCCGAGTGAGAGGGTTGCTCTTCACTCAGAGTGTTTTTTGAACTTAGGCGAATCGGGTTCGCAGCTAAGCCCCCGAGTGAGAGGGTTGCTCTTCACTCAGAGTGTTTTCTGAACTAGGCGAATCGGGTTCGCAGCTAAGCCCCCGATGAGAGGGTTGCCTTCACTCGAGTGTTTTTTTGAACTTAGGCAAATCGGTTCGCAGCTAAGCCCCCGAGTGAGAGGGTTGCTCTCACTCGGAGTGTTTTGAACTTAGGCGAATCGGGTTCGCAGCTAAGCCCCCGAGTGAGAGGGTTGCTCTTCACTCGGAGTGTTTTTTGAACTTAGGCGAATCGGGTTCGCAGCTAGCCCCCGAGTGAGAGGGTTGCTCTTCACTCGGAGTGTTTTTTGAACTTAGGCGAATCGGGTTCGCAGCTAAGCCCCCGAGTGAGAGGTTGCTCTTCACTCGAGGTGTTTTTAACTTAGCGAATCGGGTTCGCAGCTAAGCCCCGAGTGAGAGGGTTGCTCTTCACTCGGAGTGTTTTTTGAACTTGGCGCGAATCTGGTTCGCAGCTAAGCCCCCCCGAGTGAGAGGGTTGCTCTTCACTCGGAGTGTTTTTTGAACTTAGGCGAATCGGGTTCGCAGCTAAGCCCCCGAGTGAGAGGGTTGCTCTTCACTCGGAGTGTTTTTTGAACTTAGGCGAATCGGGTTCGCAGCTAAGCCCCCGAGTGAGAGGGTTGCTCTTCACTCGGAGTGTTTTTTTAAACTTAGGCGAATCGGGTTCGCAGCTAAGCCCCCGAGTGAGAGGGTTGCTCTTCACTCGGAGTGTTTTTTTAAAACTTAGGCGAATCGGGTTCGCGGCTAAGCCACCCACTGGGGGATTTGAACACATATGCTTAAGGGAGCACAATCACTAAGATACTACAAAAATCTTGTCTTTGATAAGCAGACTGAAGGATTCTTATTACAACTCGTCGATCCGAGTGCTTAGGCATAAAACGGCGGAGTAGGTCTGCATTCCACGAGTGTGGCTCGTCTTCTTTCTTGGCTACGTTGTAGAGGTGATACGCCCCGTTGTGGAGTACCTTGGTGATGATGAAGGGGCCTTCCTAGGCCGGAGCAAGCTTGTGAGGTCGCTTCTGGTGTACTCGGAGCACAAGGTCTCCTTCTTGAAACGCTCGACCTCTGACGTTTCTGGCGTGGAATCAATGCAGATCTTGTTGATAGATGGTCGACCGGATCAGAGCCATCTCTTGTTCTTCCTCTAGGAGGTCAACTGCGTCCTGGCGTGCTTGTTCCGCTTCAGCTTCTGAGAAGAGTTCCACTCGGGGGGCGTTGTGCAGTAAGTCACTCGGAAGCACAGCTTCAGCACCATACACCATGAAGAAGGGGGTTCGGTCAATCGACCGGTTGGGAGTTGTTCTCAGTCCCCATAGGACGGATGGCAATTCAGTCACCCAAGCTCCAGCGGCATGCTTGAGATAGCTCATCAGTCGGGGTTTCAGTCCTTGTAAGATTAAGACATTTGCCCTTTCTGCCTGTCCATTCGACTGCGGGTGTGCAACAGATGCGTAATCGACCCGAGTGCCTTGGGAAGCACAAAACGCTCTGAACTCGTCAGAATCAAAATTGGAGCCGTTATCTGTGATAATACTGTGAGGGACTCCATATCTGAATATCAGCTCCCTGATAAAACTGATGGCGGTGCTTGAATCAAGATTCTTGATAGGCTTGGCCTCAATCCATTTTGTGAATTTGTCGACTGCCACAAGCAAATGAGTGAAACCACTTCTGCCGGTCTTGAAAGGTCCAACCATATCCAACCCCCAGACTACAAACGGCCAGACGAGTGGAATGGTCTTCAAGGCAGATGCAGGTTTGTGAGACATGTTTGAGTAAAACTGGCAGCCTTCGCACTTGTCGACTATATCTTTTGCCATCTCATTTGCCCTTGGCCAGTAAAATCCTGCTCGGTATGCTTTGGCCACAATGGTCCGAGAGGACGCGTGGTGGCCACAGGTTCCCGAGTGGATCTCATTTAGGATCATTCGACCTTCTTCCGGAGAGATGCAACGCTGAGCAACTCCTGTGACTTTCCCTGAAAAGTCGCCCTCCAATAACTGTGAAGGCTTTGGATCGACGAACGATCTGGCGGGCCCCATCCTCATCTTCTGGGAGCTCTTGTCTAAGCAGGTACGCAATATATGGCACTGTCCAATCGGGGATAATCACCAAAACCTCCATGATCAGGTCGACCACTGCTGGGACTTCAATCTCAGTCGGATCGGTTGAGCTTATCGGTTGTGGGGGCTCCTCTGTAAAAGGATCTTCTTGAACTGTCGGGGAGTGGAGATGCTCCAAGAACGTAACACCCCAAAAATATTTCTTTTGGATTTTCAAAATTTTTCCCTTAAAATAAAATATATTTTTTGAATTATTCTTGTCATTATTCTCTTTATAGTTCTTTTATTCTAAAAATTATTTTCAATTTTAATGGGATTTCAAATTTTCTTTAGTAGTTCTGTTTTGTGAGGTTTAAAAATTATTTGGATATTTAATTGGGAGGTTTTCAAACAATTTTCATCCAGAAAAGTTTTGGGAATCATTAAGTTTTCAAAGGAAATAACCTTTTCATTTCCTTTTAGCCCATCTAAAATCCATCCAACAATTTTCTTCCATTCCAACTTTATCCCACAAGTCACTCACATCATCTAGGACAGAATCCAACTCTCTCCTACCCCCACAAAAATATTTTATACAATCCAAATAAATTCCAAAGTTGGGATTCATATTATCCATCATTCCTTGGTTTACAAAGGAACCACAATTTCCACAAGGTTTCTACCTCCACCAAAATTATCTCAGCAAATATATGGTACCCACAACCCATTTCTCCAAAGACATGGGGTACCACAGTTCAAAATTTTCAAATTTCACTCAATTCAAATTTGGACCAGATTCAATAATTCTGATCCAAACATATTTTTAAATGCTCCAAAAATTCCCAAACTTTGCCAGGACCTCTCTTATGCATCAACACATCACCACAAAAATTGCCACAAAATCTAAAAATCCCCAGCACTCTCTGCCTTACACCATATGAGTAATCAGGGCACTGTTCATAATTGAAATAATATTCAGTTAACTGAACTTCGACAGGCAGCAGAAGGAAACGGTGCCGTGCACCCCTCCTCTTCCTTCTCCTTCACGGAAATGCCAAGACCATCAATGCTTCGTCCTTCTCTGGCCCACTCCGCAGTCACTCCTCGCCGGTGAGCTGGCGGCTGGCCGGTGCAACGCCCTGCACCGTGCTCATCCGCGGCGGGCGAGAGGAGGCACCTTGGCCACCAACCTCCGTCACTGCGCCGCAGCATCCCCGCCTACCTCCTGGCCACGAGTTTCTCCTCTCCACGTCCTCGCATGCCGTCTGCACCGGTCAATCCCTCCCTGGCCCGCTTGCAGTCGTCGGAGATGGACACGACTACCACACCGTACGGGAGCTTCGCTCTGGGATAAGCTCGAGGAGCTCAAGCCCGTCCACGCCGAGCCTTCCGGAGTTCTCCACCGCTCTCACTGACACCCGTCACCCACGACCACCGCCCAAAACCAACCTCGCCGACCACCATAACTCCGGCGTGATCCGAACCTCGCCGGACCGCCTCGGGATCGCCTATATAAAGGCCGCCGAGCCCTATTCTTCTCACCCATCGCCTCCACCACCTCCCAATCGCCCCTACACCACTCACCCTTCCTCGAGGAGGTCTTCTTCTTCCCCTCCGATCACCGCTCCGTCGCCACTGTCACCGATCCGTTCATCGTCGTTACTCCACCTCAACTGCTCAAATCTTGCCAGTAGTCATATATCCCACCAAAACATCGATTCCCCGTTTCAATTTCACTCCCCGAGCTCTCTCCGGCGAAATCCCAACACCACCGAACCACCATCCGCCGCCGTCAACCTCGTCGCCATTCTGCTGCTCGCCGGTGACCTCCACCACCACCCATCGACGCGGTACATCATCCCAGACACATCCCCACCTTCGCCAGCTGCTGGAACCCCGACGATCATCGCCGGCGACCGTCGTCACCTCTCTGTCTCGCGCGCGTGTTCAAATATTTGAACCTGACGGGTGGGCCCCCACCCCGCGCGGTCCTTTTATTTTTTTTCTCTGTTAAGGCGAAGGCGTATTCCGCTTTTTCCGCCTTCTCCGTTGGAAAACGTATTTCAGCCGAAGCGTTTTCTGTTTTAACTGCACAGGGACTGTTGTTTTACAGAAAAGCCCCTGGATTTGAAAGTTTAATAACTTTTAAACCACAACTCTGTTTGAGTTGAATTTTTTTTTGAAATTCTTATTTTTCTCTCTATTTTTTTAGTATTTATTTAAAAATGTTTTGAGACAACTTTTTGTGCTGTTGTCAAATTTTTTAATTTAAGTTGAATTTGAATTTTTAGAAAAAGAAGAGGGAAGCTTTGCCGGGAATTTTGAAGGGTTTTCCCCTGACTACTTTGGACAAGGCAAGCATTATTGAACTTGGGATATGGTGATTGCATTTGCATTTGCATGTTTGCATTGGTTGATATTGCACCATATGTGTAGTATGTCACTAGCACCTGCATGCATGGTCATATCTCTTTTGCTCATAGCTTGCACATCACTCAAGTAAGAGATTCTTCTTACATGGTAAAGTTGTGGAAATACGGGAGAGTGTCTCCTGCCTTGGACGTGCCGGTTGGCACGGGCCATTATGTTTGACACGGTGGTGTCATGTGACTTGAGTGGAATATTCCGGTAATCTTAATTAACACCTCCTGAGTTGGCCTAGATCGAGTCTTGTCCCGTTACACCTAGCTGGATACCGTGCTACCACGAGTCCTTCCGCAAGGAAGGTGCGGCTGAGTAAGTTGTTAACCCCTGTCCAGGTACACACCGTACAGAGGGCCACGATGAGGGTTTCCAAAGGCCTTGGACTAAATCCTGTCATCGGGTCAGGGGGCATGGGTGTTCCGGTTGTGACTGAGAGGGGGCACCCCTTGGAATCCACGCGTATTAATAGTGATCCCATGCAGGACGTTGGTCTCTCCATCTCAGAGTTTTCTTGAATGATGCTTTGGGTGATTCCTGGCATCCGGAAAGTTAATCTGGTTTGTGCTGGTCAAGTGTGTTTTCAACCCAAAGTCCGTAGTGGGAATTAGCCAGTGCCACGGTGCTGACTAAAGGAACCCCATGCACGTGGGTAAAGAGTACACCCTCTGCAGAGTTTAAGCCTATTCGAATAGCCATGTCCGCGGTTAAGGGCTACAGTCTGGGTTGGTCAAGTGTCGGTCTTAGTGTCGGTCTTCGGAGGAAAATAATTAAATTGAGTCTATATTATTTTGCAGGATAATTGTTGTCACCCTGTTGCTACCATGGATATTTTATGCTTATTAAATATTATTATGATTATGCATAATATTGAGGACTAACCCGTTTCTCTTATTTTGAATTTTTCCTGAGTGTCTCAGGGGCTGGCTAGACTACCCCGGGCACTCGATTTTATTTTCAAGACCTCTCGTGGCGTCTCTCGAGTTAACAGGCGGTTTATCTCGCCACTACTCTTGTAGACACCCGATTGGCATTTCTCTTCAAGTCCGACCGTGGCGTCACTTGACGCCCGACAGGCATTTCTTTTCAAGACCTCTCGTGGCGTCTCTCGAGTTTACAGGCAGTCCCGCCACTACTCTTGTAGACACCCGATTGGCATTTCTTTTACTATGCGGAATGTCACTTGGGCTAGCTAGACTACCCGTGGCATTCACTTGCTTTTATTTTCAAAAGACTGGTTATGGCTAACATGTTTTATTTACTTCCGCATCATTTTATGATTATGTCATGACCAAGTTTATAGTCAGCAATGAGCATGTTATCTTGATCCTACATGAGCATATGCATTCATTATATCTTTTGTTCATAATGTTTGCGAGTACATTCCAACGTACTCACTGGCTTGTCCCTGGCTATTTACTTGGCCAGACCTGGAGGAGGACGAGCCTGTGGAGGAGGATTGCGCTAGCGAGCCCGACGCTTAGAGGAGTCCCAGTCAGTCGACCTGTGAGATAGGAGTCTACCACATGTATCATCCGCTGAGCTTCCGCTACACAAATAAAATAGCCAAGCCTCACACTGACGCATGGCTCTATGTTATTGTACTAGTATTGTATCACCACCACACCACTGTCGTATTCCGCCACTGCCATATATTGGCGAGTTTGTAATAAACCTTGTTGAGCCCTCAGACTCAACCCTGTGTAATATTATCTTGTACTGGTTATCTGTATCAAGAAAGTACACCAGTTGTGTTGATCTTGGGGCTGGTGTGACTTAGGGCTATTCTGGGATTTATTTTCAGAAATGGGCCCGACAGACCTTGGTACCAGAGCCAGGCTGGCTGTAGGAAGCCCTAGGCACGATCGCTAGCACTCGAGTCAGTACTAACATTTTTAGCATGCATCTCATGCATTGTGGCATTTTTTTCCCATGGTCATTATTTGCACATGATATGACTATTTGGTTTTTTGTCTACTAATGTAGATGTCTGGCGGCAGCTGTCCATCCCAGATTTTCGCCAACGAGCCTGCGGGATTTTCCCGTCTTCTTACCATCATCACTAGAGATGCGATGAGATCTCCGAGCCATCCAGAGTACACCGTTTTTCCTGACAGGATCACAAACACTCTGACTATGTACCAGGCTTCGGTATATATTCGAGGTGGAAGTACCTTGTCTTTCCGCAACTACCGTTTTATGGGGAGAGTCATGCCCTCTGAGAGACATGCTATCCAGATGGCCGCTCGTGAGGCTATTGCTCGCCTCAGGGACATCCTGCCCATCATGCAGAACCGTCCCTACCACTACCTTCCATGCCATGTTCCTTACACCAACCATTATGCTTTTTCCTGCACCGCAGGAGAAAGGGATGAGGCGATTGAGCCCCTTGTTCAGTATATCATGGCACTAGAGTCGGTCTTCACCGCACTGGTGGACGACCATCTTGCTGCACGAATGGACTTGGCTCGTGCGAGGATCACTCGCAGGAGTGAGTTCCGTTCACCTTCACCACGTGCCCCTCGTATTCCGACTCCACCACACTATTCTCCCACTCAGCCCGTGGTTCAGCGCTCATCCCCGAGTGATGAGGCTAGTCGCTTGGCTGCTCCTGTTCCGACCAGAGCTCCACTGTCAACGCGCACGGTGCCACCTTAGACAGGCGCTGCATCAACCTCTACCCGATTGGAGACCATTCCAGAGGAGGAGGAGGTTGAGTCTCGTGGACCACAGCTGGGACTCACCCTCAGCAGAGCTTACAGTGTCTCAGACACCCCGTGAGGACAGATCGAGCGTCAGCACCACAGTAGTCTTTTATGAGACGTGGTTGTAAGATATTTATTTTCTGTTTCTTCTTCTTCCTTTTTGTAAGATGGCGAGTAACAGACTCAGACCACAGCACGTTGAGAGGACGAAGTAGTACGCTAGTTGAATAAGTGGTCTTGTAGTATACAGTTTCTGCAAGCATCTTGTATAATTGCGTCATGCTTGTTTAATTAAGTCCTGCATGTATGATATAACCTGTTGTACTTGCATCCCGGGGGGGAATTTATTTCCAGTCTCATAAAAAAATTTATTGTTGCTTTTATAATTTCTTTTCTCATCGGTGTTACATAAATACCCCAGAAAGAAAATGCATCGCCCCTGGACCCGTTCTATGCCAAGTCCGCCAGAAAGCAACCATGGACAAATGGGAAATAATTTTACACAAGGACAGACTAGTCAACAGGGCAGTGACACAGCATTTTCACAAGTGTGCCGTCTGTACGAGCGAAGCCAGCAACAGCACCAAGAAATGATGCAACATTTAATCAATATGGGAAACCACCAGGGACAAAATCAGAACAGGTCAAAATTATCTGAGCTCCAGAAGACCAATCCTACCGTGTTTTCTCACACCGACAAACCATTGGAGGCAGATGATTGGCTACGTGATATTGAAAGAAAATTGGTTATTGCCCAGTGTACGGACCGGGAAAAAGTGCTTTATACCCCATACTATTTTACTGGTACAGCAGCATCATGGTGGGAAAACTTATGTCACACTCATCCCAACGGAGCCAATATGACATGGGAACAATTCAAGGAAAACTTTCGGGGAGCACACATTCCTAACAGTATCATGAAATTGAAGAAAAGGGAATTTGAGGATCTCAAGCAGCGAGGCACCACGGTAGCCCAGTACCTGGATCAATTTACTCAGCTGGCCCGGTACGCCAACGACGAATACATGACAGAAGACAAAAAGATGGAAAAATTTCTCGACGGACTTACCCCATCTTTAAAGTGCCAACTGGTAGTCCACACCTTTCCTAATTTCAAAACACTGGTGGACAAGGCCATTATACTAGAGAACGAACACCGCAACATGAATGAAATACGCAAGCGCCATATGAACCAGTCATCTCAGGTTCACAACAACAGGCCCAAGAATGAATTTCAGAAGCCTACAACACCCCGACCAGCAACTCCGCTACCCCGACCAGCAGCGGTAGCACCACAACAGAACCGCAGTGCTTTCAACAACAGGACCAAAGATACGACATTCTATCCAGGCATCACCTGTTATGCCTGTGGAGGAGAAGGGCATTACTCCAGGCAATGCCCAAAGCAAGGAAATAATACCCCCAAGTCCAACAACAATGGCCGTGGTACAAACACAGCTCCAAAGCGCAACAACTCCAACCCCAATAACAACCAGAGGAAGGGACAGGTCAACCACGTGACATTTGAGGAGGCACAAAATGCACCTGATATTGTGTTTGGTACGTTTCCTGTCAACTCAATTAATGCTACAGCCTTATTTGATTCCGGAGCTTCCCATTCGTGTATCTCAAAAAGATTCGCTTCGAAGAATCGATTTTCTTTTTCGCCTTTGCAAAATTCCATGGTTATTCAGTCCCCGGGATTGAAGCAAAACACACAATGGTACTGCAAGGATGTGAATATTGAGATCAAAGGAATGGTATTTTTAGCCAACCTGATTGTTCTAGAAGCAGTCGAACTGGATGTTAGACTGGGAATGGATTGGTTAACCAAAAATAAAGGTTTCATAGACTGCTACAACCGCACAGTGACCCTTACAAGCTGCCAAGGAGAAACAATAAAATTTGGCACAAGGAGAATTTCCACATCACAAGGAAAATTAAATCAAGTGGATGCGGCAGAATTAAGTAAGGTTCCTGTAGTCTGCGAAGACCCCGATGTATTTCCTGAAGAGCTACCAGGAATGCCCCCGGACCGTGAAATTGAATTTGTTATTGAATTAGCACCTGGAACGACACCCATTTATAAGAAGCCGTTCTGAATGGCTCCGACGGAATTGGCTGAGTTGAAGAGACAGATTAAGGAACTGATGGAAAAGGGATATGTTCGACCCAGCTTGTCACCATGGGGATCGCCAGTTTTATTTGCTAAGAAGAAGGATGGTACCCTAAGGCTATGTATTGACTACATGGCTCTCAATATGGTCACCATCAAAAATAAATACCCGCTGCCCAGGATAAATGACTTGTTTGAACAGCTAGCAGAAGCCAAGGTTTTCTCAAAATAGATTTGAGGTCAGGCTACCATCAATTAAAAATCCGATCGGCAGATATACCCAAGACTGCCTTTACTACCAGATATGGATTATACAAGTTCACAGTGATGCCTTTTGGCTTAACCAACGCTCCTGCTTATTTTGTGCATCTCATGAACAAGGTCTTCATGAAATATTTGGACAAGTTCGTGGTCATATTTATCGATGATATACTTATTTATTCCAAGACACCCGAGGAACACAAGCAACACCTACGAATAGTCCTGGAGGAATTGAGGAAAAATCAACTATATGCCAAATTCAGTAAATGTGAATTTTGGTTACGAGAAGTTGGTTTTCTAGGACACGTACTGACACAAGATGGGAAAGCAGTGGACCCAAGTAAAGTAAAGGCTATCCAAGAATGGAAGCAACCCACAAACATGACAGAGGTCAGGAGTTTTCTTGGTCTGACTGGCTATTACCGGAGATTTATAGAAGGATTCTCCACCATAGCTAAACCCATGACCCAATTACTTAAGAAGGATAAGAAGTTTGATTGGACTGAAGCTTGTGAGGAAAGTTTCCAAGAATTGAAAAAGAGGCTAACAATGGCACCCGTTTTGGTCGTGCCCCATGTGCACAAAATTTTTGAGATATAGGCCTTGGATGTGTATTGATGCAAGAAGGAAAAGTCGTGGCATATGCCTCAAGACAGCTACGACGACACGAGGAGAATTATCCTACGCATGATTTGGAGCTTGCCGCGGTAATACATGCACTCAAAGAATGGCGACACTTTCTTCTCGGTGAACGATGTGAAATATACACGGACCACAAAAGTCTTAAGTATATTTTCACCCAGGCAGAATTAAACTTGAGACAGCGTCGCTGGCTTGAGTTAATAAAGGATTACGACATCGGAATTCATTACCATCCGGGTAAAGCAAATGTTGTGGCAGACGCCCTCAGCCAAAATCCCTGCACCAACAATAATAGTGCGTAATTCTTACAGCATGAGTTTAATCAGGAATTTGCCAAACTCAATATGGTCTTAGTCACAGAAGGAACCGTTGCCCAACTGGAAATAAAACCTACATTAGTGGATCAGATCAAAGAAGCCCGAAAGGGACATCCCAGTATTGAAGGAATTAAGAGAAAAAAAAATTGGGTAAGGCGACTGAATTTACCATGGACAGTCAGGGAATTTTATGGTTCAGGAAAAGATTGTGCGTGCCAAATAAGGAAGATTTAAAGCAA
This sequence comes from Thinopyrum elongatum, assembly GCA_011799875.1. Classification (NCBI taxonomy): domain Eukaryota; kingdom Viridiplantae; phylum Streptophyta; class Magnoliopsida; order Poales; family Poaceae; genus Thinopyrum; species Thinopyrum elongatum. The sequence goes on along the minus strand of CM022302.1, from coordinate 72,543,774 downwards.
CAAATTTTGGCAGAAGCCCATACCACTCCATATTCTATTCATCCAGGAGGAACAAAAATGTACAAGGATCTACAAGAAAATTACTGGTGGCACGGGATGAAAAGGGATATAACCGTATATGTCGCACGATGTGATTCATGCCAGCGTATAAAAGCGGAACACCAGAGGCCAGCAGGACTATTGCAACCACTCAGAATACCTGAATGGAAGTGGGACATAATAGGAATGGATTTTATCGTCGGACTGCCAAGGTCACGACACGGAAATGATGCTATCTGGGTTATAACAGATTATTTAACCAAGGTGGCACATTTCATTCCGGTAAAAACCGCATACTCCACACAGAGGCTTGCCAGATTATACCTCTCCCGGATTGTTTGTCTGCACGGAATACCCAAGACCATAGTCTCTGATAGAGGCACCCAATTTGTCTCTAGATTTTGGGAACACATACAACAAGCACTAGGGACTCAATTGACGTTCAGCACAACATATCACCCGTAGACCGGAGGACAAACTGAGTGGGTAAATCAAATAGTAGAGGACATGCTGAGAGCATGTGTGCTCACTTACGGAGTTAGCTGGGAAGAGAGTTTACCATACGCGGAGTTCTCATATAACAACAGTTATCAAGCTAGTCTAAAAATGTCACCTTTTGAAGCACTGTACGGACGAAGGTGCCGTACCCCACTCAATTGGTCTGAGACCGGAGACAGTCGAATTTTCGGTCCTGAAGTTCTTAAGGAGGCAGAAACAAAAGTAAAGCTTATTTAGGACAGACTAAGAGCGGCTCAGAGCCGTCAAAAGAGCTACTACGATCAAAAGCACCGCCAAATCAGTTTTGAACCCGATGAATATGTGTATCTTAGAGTATCTCCAACTAGAGGACTACAGAGATTTAAAGTCAAAGGAAAATTGGCACCAAGATTTATTGGACAATTCCGTGTAATCGCAAGAAGAGGCAAGGTTGCTTATCAACTAGAGCTACCGGCAGAATTATCAGATGTTCACGATGTGTTTCACGTGTCACAACTGAGAAGATGTGTTAGTAACCCAGACAAGCAAGTGCAATACCAAGTCTTGGACCTTCAACCAGACCTCACATATAGGGAGCATCCTATAAAGATTTTAGAGGAGTCAGAACGGAGGACCCGACAGAATGTGATAAAATTTTACAAGGTTCAATGGAGTAATCACACCGAGGAAGAAGCAACATGGGAAAGAGAGGATCACCTGAGGGCTAAATATCCATACCTGTTTGAGGGACAGCTGAAATCTCAGGGACGAGATTTTTCTTATGGGGGGTAGGTGTTGTAACACCCCAAAAATATTTCTTTTGGATTTTCAAAAATTTTCCCTTAAAATAAAATATTTTTTTTGAATTATTCTTGTCATTATTCTCTTTATAGTTCTTTTATTCTGAAAATTATTTTCAATTTTAATGGGATTTCAAATTTTCTTTAGTAGTTCTGTTTTGTGAGGTTTAAAAATTATTTGGATATTTAATTGGGAGGTTTTCAAACAATTTTCATCCAGAAAAGTTTTGGGAATCATTAAGTTTTCAAAGGAAATAACCTTTTCATTTCCTTTTAGCCCATCTAAAATCCATCCAACAATTTTCTTCCATTCCAACTTTATCCCACAAGTCACTCACATCATCTAGGACAGAATCCAACTCTCTCCTACCCCCACAAAAATATTTTTCACAATCCAAATAAATTCCAAAGTTGGGATTCATATTATCCATCATTCCTTGGTTTACAAAGGAACCAATATTTCCACAAGCTTCCTACCTCCACCAAAATTATCTCAGCAAATATATGGTACCCACAACCCATTTCTCCAAAGACATGGGGTACCACAGTTCAAAATTTTCAAATTTCACTCAATTCAAATTTGGACCAGATTCAATAATTCTGATCCAAACATATTTTTAAATGCTTCAAAAATTCCCAAACTTTGCCAGGACCTCTCTTATGCATCAACACATCACCACAAAAATTTCCACAAAATCTAAAAATCCCCAGCACTCTCTGCCTTACACCATATGAGTAATCAGGGCACTGTTCATAATTGAAATAATATTCAGTTAACTGAACTTTGACAGGCAGCAGAAGGAAACGATGCCGTGCACCCCTCCTCTTCCTTCCCCTTCACGGCGATGCCAAGACCATCAATGCTTCATCCTTCTCTGGCCCACTCCGCAGTCACTCCTCGCCGGTGAGCTGGCGGCTGGCCGGTGCAACGCCCTGCACCGTGCTCATCCGCGACGGGCGAGAGGAGGCACCTCGGCCACCAACCTCCATCACTGCGCCGCAGCATCCCCGCCTACCTCCTGGCCACGAGTTGCTCCTCTCCGCGTCCTCGCACGCCGTCTGCACCGGTCAATCCCTCCCTGGCCCGCTCGCAGTCGTCGGAGATGGACATGACTACCACACCGTACGGGAGCTCCGCTCCGGGATAAGCTCGAGGAGCTCAAGCCCGTCCACGCCGAGCCTTCCGGAGTTCTCCACCGCTCTCACTGACACCCGTCGCCAACGACCACCGCCCAAAACCAACCTCGCCGACCACCATAACTCCGGCGTGATCCGAACCTCGCCGGACCGCCTCGGGATCGCCTATATAAAGGCCCCCGAGCCCCGTTCTTCTCACCCATCGCCTCCACCACCTCCCAATCGTCCCTACACCACTCACCCGTCCTCGAGGAGGTCTTCTTCTTCCCGTCCGATCACCGCTCCGCCGCCACTGTCACCAATCCGTTCATCGTCGTTACTCCACCTCAACTGCTCAAATCTTTCCAGTAGTCATATATCCCACCAAAACATCGATTCCCCATTTCAATTTCACTCCCCGAGCTCTCTCCGGCGAAATCCCAACACCACCGAACCACCATCCGCCGCCGTCAACCTCGTCGCCGTTCTGCTGCTTGCCGGCGACCTCCACCACCACCCATCGACGCGGTACATCATCCCCGACATGTCCCCACCTTCGCCAGCTGCTGGAACCTCGGCGATCGTCGCCGGCGACCGCCATCAACTCTCTGTCTCGCGCGCGTGTTCAAATATTTGAACCTGACGGGTGGGCCCCCACCCCGCGTGGTCCTTTTATTTTTTTCTCTGTTAAGGCGAAGGCGTATTCCGCTTTTTCCGCCTTCTCCATTGGAAAACGTATTTCAGCCGAAGCGTTTTCTGTTTTAACTACACAGGGACTGCTGTTTTACAGAAAAGCCCCTGGATTTGAAAGTTAATAACTTTTAAACCACAACTCTGTTTGAGTTGAACTTTTTTTTGAAATACTTATTTTTCCCTCTAGTTTTTTTAGTATTTATTTAAAAATGTTTTGAGACAACTTTTTGTGCTGTTGTCAAATTTTTTAATTTAAGTTGAATTTGAATTTTCAGAAAAAGAAGAGGGAAGCTTTGCCGGGAATTTTGAAGGGTTTTCCCCTGACTACTTTGGACAAGGCAAGCATTATTGAACTTGGGATATGGTGATTGCATTTGCATTTGCATGTTTGCATTGGTTGATATTGCACCATATGTGTAGTATGTCACTAGCACCTGCATGCATGGTCATATCTCTTTTGCTCATAGCTTGCACATCACTCAAGTAAGAGATTCTTCTGACATGGTAAAGTTGTGGAAATACGGGAGAGTGTCTCCTGCCTTGGACGTGCCGGTGGGCACGGGCCATTATGTTTGACACGGTGGTGTCATGTGACTTGAGTGGAATATTCCGGTAATGTTAATTAACACCTCCTGAGTCGGCCTAGATCGAGTCTTGTCCCGTTACACCTAGCTGGATACCGTGCTACCACAAGTCCTTCCGCAAGGAAGGTGCGGCTGAGTAAGTTGTTAACCCCTGTCCAGGTACACACCATACAGAGGGCCACGATGAGGGTTTCCAAAGGCCTTGGACTAAATCCTATCATCGGGTCAGGGGGCATGGGTGTTCCGGTTGTGACTGAGAGGGGGGCACCCCTTGGAATCCGCGCGTATTAATAGTGATCCCATGCAGGATGTTGGTCTCTCCGTCTCAGAGTTTTCTTGAATGATGCTTTGGGTGATTCCTAGCATCCGGAAAGTTAATCTGGTGTGTGCTAGTCAGGTGTGTTTTCAACCCAAAGTCCGTAGTGGGAATTAGCCAGTGCCACGGTGCTGACTAAAGGAACCCCATGCACGTGGGTAAAGAGTACACCCTCTGCAGAGTTTAAGCCTATTCAAATAGCCATGTCCGCGGTTAAGGGCTATAGTCTGGGTTGGTCAAGTGTCGGTCTTAGTGTCGGTCTTCGGAGGAAAATAATTAAATTGAGTCTATATTATTTTGCAGGATAATTGTTGTCACCCTGTTGCTACCATGGATATTTTATGCTTATTAAATATTATTATGATTATGCATAATATTGAGGACTAACCCATTTCTCTTATTTTGAATTTTTCCTGAGTGTCTCAGGGGCTGGCTAGACTACCCCGGGCACTCGATTTTATTTTCAAGACCTCTCGTGGCGTCTCTCGAGTTAACAGACGGTTTATCTCGCCACTACTCTTGTAGACACCCGATTGGCATTTCTCTTCAAGTCTGACCGTGGCGTCACTTGACGCCCGACAGGCATTTCTTTTCAAGACCTCTCGTGGCGTCTCTCGAGTTTACAGGCGGTCCCGCCACTACTCTTGTAGACACCCGATTGGCATTTCTTTTACTTTGCGGAATGTCACTTGGGCTGGCTAGACTACCCGTGGTATTCACTTGCTTTTATTTTCAAAAGACTGGTTATGGCTAACATGTTTTATTTACTTCCGCATCATTTTATGATTATGTCATGACCAAGTTTGTAGTCAGCAATGAGCATGTTATCTTGATCCTACATGAGCATATGCATTCATTATATCTTTTGTTCATAATGTTTGCGAGTAAATTCCAACGTACTCACTGGCTTGTCCCTGGCTATTTACTTGGCCAGACCTGGAGGAGGACGAGCCTGTGGAGGAGGATTGCGCTAGCGAGCCCGACGCTTAGAGGAGTCCCAGTCAGTCGACCTGTGAGATAGGAGTCTACCACATGTATCATCCGCTGAGCTTCCGCTACACAAATAAAATAGCCAAGCCTCACACTGACGCATGGCTCTATGTTATTGTACTAGTATTGTATCACCACCACACCACTGTCGTATTCCGCCACTACCATATATTGGCGAGTTTGTAATAAACCTTGTTGAGCCCTCAGACTCAACCCTGTGTAATATTATCTTGTACTGGTTATCTGTATCAAGAAAGTACACCAGTTGTGTTGATCTTGGGGCTGGTGTGACTTAGGGCTATTCTGGGATTTATTTTCAGAAATGGGCCCGACAAAGAACACATTACTGGGAATTGGTTTCCGAGTGGAACCTATCTTCGCCAGATCATCAGCAGCTTGATTCTTGATTCGGGGTATGTGGTGGAGCTCTAACCCCTAAAACTTCTTCTCCAACTTTCTTACTGCATTGCAATAACCAGTCATAGCTGGGCTTCTGATATCCCACTCCTTCATCACTTGATTGACCACTAAATCTAAGTCGTCGTAAACCATCAAGCGTCGGACGCCGAGTGAAATGGCCATACGTAACCCATACAAAAGTGCCTCATACTCAGCTTCATTGTTTGAAGAATCAAAGTGAATCTGGAGGACATAGCTGAGCTTGTCACCTCTTGGGGACACTAAAACCACTCCAGCGCCAGAACCATTCAACATTTTGGACCCATCGAAGAACATAGTCCAATGTTCCGAGTGAACCTGAGTCGGTTGCTCCTGCTCAATCCACTCGGCGAGGAAATCTGCTATTGCCTGAGACTTGATTGCTTTCTTTGCCTCAAACTTGATATCCAAAGGAAGGAGTTCAATCGCCCACTTGGCCACTCGACCAGTTGCGTCTCGATTGTTCAGAATTTCAGATAATGGGGCATCACTGACGACTGAAACCGAGTGGTCTGCAAAATAATGGGAACCTTTCTTCGTGGTCAAGTAAATCCCATAGACAAGCTTCTGATAATGTGGGTATCTTTGCTTGGATGGAGTTAAAACTTCAGAAATATAGTATACTGGGCATTGAACTTTGTAGGCTTTGCCTTCTTCTTCCCGCTCGGCCGTGTGTACTGTGTTGACAACCTGTCCAGTGGCAGCAATATATAGCAACAGAGGCTCTTTGCTGACTGGAGCAGCAAGCACCGGCTGGGTGGAAAGCAGGGCTTTGAGCTCTTCAAACGCTGCTTCAGCTTCAGGATTCCACTCGAACTTGTCAGACTTCTTCATCAGTCGGTAAAGAGGTAATGCCTTTTCACCGAGACGTGAGATGAATCGACTTAATGCAGCCAAACAACCAGTAAGCTTCTGAACATCGTGCACGCGCACGGGGCTGTTCATTCGGAGGATTGTGCCGACCTTTTCTGGGTTTGTGTCGATCCCTCGTTCGGAAACGAGGAAACCAAGTAACTTTCCACCTGGAACTCCGAATGTGCACTTTGACGGATTGAGCTTGATATCATATCTTCTTAAGTTGGCAAAGGTTTCAGCGAGGTCAGTCAGTAGGTCGAAACCTTTGCGTGACTTGACCACGATGTCATCCATGTAAGCTTCCATATTCCGACTGATTTGAGTGAGCAGGCACTTCTGAATCATACGCATGAACGTGGCACCAGCATTCTTGAGGCCAAAGGGCATGGTAATATAGCAAAAACACCCGAATGGGGTGATGAAAGCTGTCTTTATTTCATCGGGTCCATACAGTCGGATCTGATGGTACCCGGAATATGTGTCCAAGAAGGACAATCGCTCACACCCCGTAGTCGAGTCGACTATCTGGTCGATGCGGGGCAGAGGGAAGTGATCTTTCGGGCAGGCCCGATTGATATGTTTGAAATCAATACACATACGAAGTGATTTGTCTTTCTTGGGGAGCATGACAACATTGGCGAGCCACTCGGAGTGGTATATCTCGCGGATGAACTCAGCTGCCAGAAGCCGAGCCACCTCCTCGCCAATTGCCTTCCTCTTCTCCATGGTGGACCGACGGAGATGCTCTTTGACGGGTTTTACTTTTGGGTCGACTCACGGTGCTCAGCCAGTCCCCTGGGTACACCCGGCATGTCAGATGGTTTCCATGCGAAGATGTCCCAGTTCTCACGGAGGAACTGGATGAGTGCTTCTTCCTATTTGCTGTCGAGTGTTGTTGAGATAAGAGTCGGAGCAGCATCGGGATCGGTCGGATGGATATGGACAGGCTTTGTTGCACCGGCTGACTGAAATGTGGACTCTGAAGCGGGCATCTTTGCTCGCAACAAATCACTCAGATCTGCGTTCTTTTTGTATTCTTCCATTTCTACTGCTGCCATTTGCTCATCAACAATCTTTGAGCCCTTCTGGAGGCACTCTTCTGCCCTTTGCCGATTCCCTGTGACTGTGATCACACCTCAGGGGCCAGGCACCTTCAGCTTGAGGTATATGTAACACGGTCGAGCCATGAAACGAGTATATGCAGGCCGACCCAGAATCACATGATAAGCACTGTGGAAATCCACCACCTCGAACGTTAACTTTTCCTTACGGTAATTCTTTGAATCACCAAAAACCACATCAAGAGTGATCTGACCGAGTGAATCGGCTTTCTTTCCTGGGATGACTCCGTGGAATCTCATGTTGCTCTCGCTGAGCTTGGACATCGGAATGCCCATCCCTCGGAGGGTCTCAGCGTACAGAATGTTCAAACCACTGCCACCATCCATCAGAACCTTGGTCAGTCGGGTGTCCCCAATGACTGGGTCGACCACCAGCGCTTGCCGCCCAGGGGTAGCAACGTGCGCTGGGTGATTGGACTGGTCGAATGTAATGGGAGTCTGCGACCACTTTAAATATGTCGTAGTTGCCGGAGCAACCATATTCACTTCGCGATTGATAACCTTCAGTCGACTTTTGCTCTCAATGTCAGCGAAAATCACTAAAGTGGCATTGACCTTGGGGTAACCATCATCCTCTTCTTTGTCTTCATCCATATCAGATTCCTTTTCTTTTTCACTGGGCTGACCCTCTCGGAAGCTCTGAATCAGGAGTCGACACTGTCGAGTGGTATGCTTGGGTTAAATCAGGTTTCCCTCTTCATCTTTCTTGGTGTGTATGTGACACGGTAAATCAAGCACATCATTTCCCGCTTGATCTTTCACTTTCTTGAGGACCCAAGGCCCCTTAGGCTTTCCTTTGAACTTCCCTTGGTTCAAAACTGCGGCTTCACCAGGACCTGCGGGTTCGGCTTTGCGCTTCTGCTTCCGACTGGAATTTCCTCCTCCGGCGTCCTGGGCGACTGGTTTATTCTGGCCACTGTGGAGTCTGTCTTCTTCCTCGCCGTTAGCGTACCGAGTGGCTATTTCCATCATTCGAGCCAGGGACATGTCTCCTGTCCGACCGAATTTCAGGTTAAGTTCTCGGTACCGAACGCCCTCCTTGAAGGCGCAAACTACCTGATGCTCTGACACATTCTCCACGGTATGATGAAGAGTGGTCCATCTCTGGATATAATCTCTCAAAGTTTCACTCGGTTTTTGGACACAATGCTGTAGTTCAGTCAACCCTGCAGGTCGTTTGCAAGTGCCCTCAAATGTCCTGACGAACACTCGGGCCAAATCTTCCCAACAGAAAATACTACCAAGGGCCAACTGATTCAACCAAGCTCTGGCCGAGCCCTCCAGCATCAGGGGGAGGTGCTTCATGGCTACATCATCATTGCCGCCACCAATCTGCACAGCCACTCGGTAATCCTCTAGCCAAGTGTCTGGCTTCGACTCACCGGTGAACTTGCTAACTCCTGTCGCCAACCTGAAGTTGGGTGGAATCTCTGCAGCTCTGATGGCTCTGCTGAAACATTCAGGCCCAGACACGTGAACTCCGCTTCCACTTGGATGATACCTATCTTGTCCTTCCCTGTGTGCTCGGCCTCTGTTGACCAAACCTTGCACGAGAAGTGATCTTGCATCAAATCCAGGCTCTCTTGGGTCTACCGGAGCTCTCCGCTCACCACCATACAAGCGCCTGTCATCATGCCGCTGAGGCGCGTACGATCCGCCTCTCGGAGGGGGCGTAGGCACTCGACGGTCGTCATCACGGCCGTACCGATGATCGTACTGTCCGTGGCATCGACCCAGGTACTGGTCCTGGCGGTGCCCACGATCTTCGCGCCGCTGAGGTGATCTTGGGCTGTGAGCCGACTGAACAGTGTCTGCAACCACAGATCTGCTATGGATCCTGTTGCGCGACTGAGAAGCGGCAGAGTTTTGCTCACCTGCTGCCCGGAGCAGCGCTCGAATCTGCATCAAACCTCTTCCAGCCTCTGATTGGGACGGCTGAATCGACTCTGCTATACGGGCTGCAGCTGTAAGATTCTGGATCGGAGTGCGGTATACCTGGGGCTCAGGAGGAAACAACTGTCGTTGCCGTCGACTGGATTCGGGGATCTGCCGACGATGGGTGCGTAGATTTGGGGATCAGCGGGATCTTAACCTTGTGGTCATGGGTTCGAGCCCCACGGTGGGCGCCAACTATCGTGGGAGTAAGTCTGACAGTAAGAATAGGGGGTACGTAGGAGGAGGCAGGATCCTAACTACGGTGAGGTTGTGCACGAAGATGTACGAGTTCAGGCCCTTCTCGGAGGAAGTAACAGCCCTACGTCTCGGTGCCCGGAGGCTTGGTCGACTGGATTATGCGTGAAAGTTACAAGGGGTCCGAACCCTTGTGTCAGTGGAGGGGGGTGGCTTATATAGAGTGCGCCAGGACCCCAGCCGTCCCACGTTACACAGGGTTCAATGTTCATTAAGACAGGGCGTTACTGGTAACGCTAGCTATAAAGAGCTATAAATGATCTTTAAGACTACAGAGTGAACGCCCTGACCGTTACCATCCTGTGTGACTTTAGGTCTTCCGTGCTTCGAGTGGTTTTTTGTACGGTCGAGTGACATCATCTTGGTCGAGTGGAATTGGGGTGTCCGAGTGACATAACTCGTCGAGTGGATTACACTCCAAGGTGAACTCAGTCGGTTTCTTCTGTTGCATTTTGAATGTCTCTGACTCTAGGACAGTGTCCTTGGGTAGGGTGTCTAGGTCGGGCCTATGACCCTACCCTAGGTACATGTTGTCGTCAGATAGTCCGGAAGTTCCAGTACCATGACCAAAGCCTAATGGACCAAGTTCAGGTTTGAAGGTATGCTCAATCCTACTAACCTGGAAGGAGAGCTGGTGGTTTGTAGGCGCAATGCTCTTGCGTGAGATAGTAACCACCAGGCGATATTTCTTGGTCACCATGCGAGAAACCTCCACAGGAACTCCTTGGTCAGATACTGCCATCTGTGCGAATTCATGTACTTCTGAATACCCAGGGTATCTCTGACTGAGCAGGTTTAAGAGTGGTTTCCCTACTGCCGCCCTAGCAACTTTCTCAAAGAACATGAACTCAGCTTCAGCCGTGCCATCATTTGCAAAGGTGCAGATACAGTACCTAGCAAATAGAATATAATGAGTTTAAACATGCATTATAGGGCACACCACACCAATAAAAACATAAGGCCCTTTGATCCATAATAAGTCAACACTTATCATGATCGGAAGGAGCAATATATACCCAAGTAAATCTGCATGGATTATTTTGGCAGAGTAATAATAACTTAATTTTGTTGACCAAACAACATTGCAACTCAAACGGGAAGCAAACTAACACAAGACAATACCAGTAGAACAATTGGGTAGAGAACCTAACAAAGTGACCTCAATGTCCAGTATACTAATTCATTATTCCTAATGCATAAGAGGACAATAAATGCGGGCGGAAAACTTACGTCGGTTCTGCCGCAATAGAAGCACAAGTACGGTCTGAGCAACGGAATTGGTGTCCATTAACATAAGCAGTTTTACGGCAGCCTTCACATGAGAGAAACCACCAACGTTGGTCAGAGCCCAACCGCCCAATAGAGACAGTACAGATGAAGGGTTTGTTCTACATTAATAAGGACACATAGGATTAGCAATAACAATTTATGGAGAACTAATCCTGAAACAGAAAAGCTAGAGGAGCAAAAACAGACCCTGTTTTCAAACGGGTCAAGACCAAGGAGCTGTTGAACATTTAGCTCAACTGGAGCCTCACGAACACGGGTTGCATCCAGACCTTGATTCATGGATGTATAAACAGCAACAGGAGCAATCTCTTCTCCAAGGCTACGAAGGAAAATAAAGAAATATCAGTAAAACGCAGGACGAGCCAAGATAAACAAACAAAATCTATCAAACAGTACAAAGACCTAGCACGGAAGGAGTTAATATCCGGTAAATCTTCGTCTATGTACCAACGGCATGCAGAACTACCACTCAGTGATTTAACACCTAAAAATAGAATATATAAAGATAGGATCAGCCAGGATATAGAAACAGGAAACAAAGGAAGCAAAGCTGATGCTACATGGCACTAAGATATAACAACGTTGTAACATTTTTGGTAGCACTCGTACAAAGATGGCTATGACAGCACCTATTTCGCCTGCGGCATAAACCTGTTCAGCCTCGAATCCGCGTGCACGAGCACCCCAAAGAGTGAGCTTCATTTCATTGCCACTGCAATTGATCATTAAATGCATAAGTAGATTGTATTGAACACATCAACTTCCAAAGAAACAAAAGCCAGACAGAAAGCTGACAGCTGATCCTGTAGAACAATAGTCCTTGTGTCCGAGGGTTGCGTCTGATACATAGATTCACTAGTGCAGAACCGGGCTTTAGCACCGGTTCATTAGACCCTTTAGTGCCGGTTCTGTAACCGGCACTAAAGGGTGGAGACTAAAGCCCCCCCCCCCCCCCCTTTAGTACCGGTTCAACACGAACTGTCACTAAAGGGCCACCACGTGGCACGAGCCAGCGCCGTGGGCTAGGAGACCACCAACCGGTACTAAAAGGTTTGGGGGTTTTGGATTTATGATTTATCTTTCCTTTAATTTTGTGTTTTTCATTTAATTCTTTTTCATTTGCTGGTATTTTACGATACTACATATTGTACACGTTATGCATATATATAAATAGAATTTCTCGTAGAACCGATCATATATATATATATCATCAAATGTCTCGCATGACCATTCACACATACAGATGTATATATGCAATTTGGTATATACAATTTCTCCTACATGGAGGCATTACTGCGGTAGCGGGTAATGGAATTCTCCTTTGGGATCTATGATCTGGTCGAGCAAAAATCCCGCTATTTCCTCTTGAATTGCTCGTACGCGATCCGTTGGTAGGAGCTTATCCCGCATCTCATTGAACTTTAAAGAAGGAGATCAAATATGCATGTATTAGTTGAGTGTATATATATTAGATATCGATAATGATGTAAAAATTATGAATAGTGTTCTGGCAAACGTACCCATATCTGTCTATCAGATCTGCTCCTTTCGGACGCCATCATGCGAATGTTCTCGCAAATGTAGTATGCACATAAATCAGTCCCCCGCGCCTGCTTCATGGCTTTTACGAGAATAGAATTCAATCAGATAATAATTAATCAAGCATGATAATTAATGGTATTGAAACTAGAATTAAAGAGATGGTAGCTAGCTAGTACTACTTAATTAATTACCTTGGGTCGATACCATTTCAGCTTTTCTTTCCAAGTGCCTGAAACCTGTTTGATGAACTTTTCCCAAGCCCTTCCCGCCGGCAAAGAAAATGAATAAAGGAGTTATTAATTAGTTGATATCAGGAAATGACGAACTAAAGAGGCCGACATATATAGTTCGATAATGATTGAAATTACCTGTTGACTATCCCCTTCATGATTTTGTACTCAGTAACTGGTTTAAGTAGTGAGTCCAGTACTTCAACTTTTCCATCTTCAACTTGAATGATTAACAAGATCCAGTGAAAACTGCATGCGCACACGTTTGCATGTATAAATTAAGCGGGCATGTGACTAACACTCATCAACTACCCTAAACCCTATACACTTATTAACATCTAGCTAGTAAGCAAAAACAGAATTTGTAGTACAAGACAGTGTGAGACTCACCTGAAGTTGTAAGGAAGTAGTATATCTCGATTGGTATTTAGGAGCCTCAAGAACTCTAGCAAGCTTTTCTCTGTGTCTTTTCGTTCCCATGGACGCGTCCATGTCTCTTCATTAATGGAATTTGGGTCAATGAACCCAATGCCATAGCGTCCAGCTATTTTCATTTCATAGATCTTCATCCTGCATAATACCACAGAAAAGAATATAGTGAGGATAATTACAGGTAATGATCAACGAGCACTACAGCTAGCAGCTTGAGACTTAAATTACAGAAAGAAATCACTTACAGACAATAGCAACTGACGATAGATTTGTCGAGTGCGTCTTGATTGAATAACTGAAACAGTTCTGTAAACTCAACATACAGATCTTTCCCATGGTAGTAATACTCTGACTTGATTTTCACCATGAAGGACTCTCGATTGGTAGTCTTGGCAATTTTCATGTACCATTCATGCAATTCATACATTCTCGTTGAGAGCTTCTTGACCTCCTCAGGCTTGACCATAGGTTCGCCGCGGGCATATTTCCGTTTTATGTCCTTCTCTCTAATCATATCCGTGGGCTCGATCTCTAGGAGTTGATAAACAGTGATACTGGCCTCTTCAGCCATCCTTCTATGAGCGTCGGTTATTACCAGCTGATCGGCGCCGGTACTCGCATGTGTTGGTACAATGAGTGGGGGGATCGATTGCACCGCCTGTTCTCCCAACTGGGGAACAGTTTTCCCGCTTTTTTTGGCAGCTGCTTGGCTGGAGCTCAAGCTCGAGCTCGACTCCTTTTTTTGTGCTTGATATGCCTTCCTGATTTGGCGCTCATAGTCTGAGTCAATAGGCTTGGGAGCTGGTGGTTTAGCCATACGAATAAAGTGGTCAATGACATGCTCAGGTACTTTCTCCTTTGGCGGCGGTGGCGGTTTCGGTCCAAAATGGGCCCTCACTTGGGCTTGCACTTCTGCTTCGTTTTCCTCCTCAGTCAGGTCGTAAGGCCTCTTTGGAAGAGGCGTGAGGCTTGGACCAAATTGGAATCTCTTGCCTCCTGTACCTGTACTTGTACCGCTAGCCACCATAGCTGCGGCGGCTCTCTTTCACTGTTGCTTAGGCGGCGTAGCCCACTGAGGTGGCGGAGACGGCTGACGCGGTGCCTAACTTGGAGGAGGAGGAGTGGGCTGACGCGTTGCCAGACTTGGAGGAGGAGGAGTGGGCTAACGCGGTGCCGGACTTGGAGGAGGAGGAGTGGCCTGATGCGTTGGCGGACTTGAAGGAGCAGGACTCTGCTGAGGCGGTGGCTGATGACTTGGAGGAGCGGGAGTCTGCTGACGCGGTGGCGGACTTGGAGGAGGAGTCGACTGACGCGGTGTCGGTGGCCTTGGAAAGATGATGCAATCCTTTCTCCATAGAATGATACGATGTATGGCCTGTCCCAGTGTGTGCTCGTCGTCACCTCCAGGAATGTCAAGCTCTAGCCCCGAATATTGTGCCACCACTTCATCAACCACGACACAAGCATAGCCAGCTGGAATCGGGTTGCAATGGAAGGTTGCTTCAGGGGGATTTGTATAAGCAACGGCGTCCGCCACCTTCATGGATATGTTCTTCATTTTGAAGTGTAGCTCACAATTAGTGTTTTCCATGATGTCATCCACATGGTATCTATCCAGCAGTGCCTCGCCCGGGGCGGAACCCACGCTGCTTCTCGGCATGGATGGGACGATGCTATCCAATGCTGGATCTGCTAGCTGCTGCCGCTGCTGAGACCCCCTTTCCTGGCTAAGTGAGTCGATCTGCTGCTGCTGCCGCTGGAATTGGAGTGCCAACTCTGCGTGCGCTGATTCTAGGCCATGAAGGCGTTCTGCTTCCTGCTTCCTCTGCTCCTCCTCCAGCTTCCTCTTCTTCTCCTCCTCCATCTTCTTTCTCGCACAGCTTCTGTAGTCGGCGTTCCAGTCCTCAAACCCCTCATACCACGGAACAATGCATTTGCCTCGTGTTCTTCCCGGGTGTTCAGGATTTCCCAGGGCTAAGCTCGTCGTTCTCTCTGTTGGGCGTGAACACCCCCGTTCGAGCCTCTTCTATTGCAACAAGTAGTTTGAGGTCTGCTCCTTTAAGAATTGCCTTCTCCAAAACCTTGCCTATCTTTGGGTCCAACGTCCCCCCATGCGCATAGAACCAAGTCCTGCACCTGGGGGGCCAGCTCAATGTAACTGGAATGACCCCTGCATCCACCATCTATTGCTCAGCTTTATCCCACTTAGGCCGGGCCACCACGTAGCCACCTGGCCCCAGCCTATGGTAATGCTCCTTTTTCGCGGCATTGAGCTTGTTTATTCTCGACCGTTCCTTAGCTAATTCCGATTCCTTGAATTACACGAAAGCGGGCCAGTGATCTCTTTGCTTCTCCAGTGTTCCCGTGAATTCTGGAGTCTTCTTTCCTCCTTTGACGTACTTGGCCCATATACTTTTCTTGTGGTTGTTGAATGCAAGCGCCAACTTCCTAAGAGCAGCGTCCTTGACTTTCTGCACATATGCATCTGTGAAATGATCTGGTAGGGTGAAATGTGACATGAGAGATTCCCAAAGCAGATCTTTTGCTCTTTGGTCAACAAAAGTAAGATCTGGACGTTCCTTTGCTGGCTTTTTCCATTCTTGAATGGAGATCGGGATTTGGTCCTTGACAAGAACTCCGCACTGACGAACGAACTTGCCCGCATTCTTCTTAGGCTCGCTTGGTTCGCCATTAGGTTTGATGGCATCGATGTTGTACTTTACGCCATCCTTCAACTTTTTGGCCGGGCCTCGCACTGTCCTACTGCCTGTAGAAGATTTGCTCGATCCGGAGGGCTGAAAGAAGAAAGATCGATTCGTTAATATATATACAAATAATTTAAAACATGTGATGATCACCAGATGCCTGCTTATATAAATATACCTCGCCGGTCTTCGTTATTTCAAGATCAACATTTTCTTTGTCATCATAATCATAGTTCTGGACTTCATCTATTCGTTCGTCTTCATCAAATATCATACCCTCACCGGTAGGGTTCAGATATTGCGAGCCGTCATCTTCTTCAAACTCATCTGGGCGCGAGCGTATGATGTTGAACAGGGCCTCCTCTCCTTCTCTGCCGGTATTGTCCATAGCTTTTATTTAACTAATCCAGAAGAAATATAAAACAATTTAGTATTCAAATTACAATGCATGCATGCAATCAATAAGGAAAAACTGAATCATAATACATAATATGCATCATCGAATATAATCTCGAATACATCGTCTCGAATATTATCGAATAATATATATAATCTCGAATACATCGTCTCGAATATTATCGAATAATATATATAATCTCGAATACATCATCTCGAATATTATCGAATACTATCGAATAATCTAGTTCACTCGCGGTTCCTGAGGCGCGGGCGGTGGACACCCAAAGAGAAGGAACCATCACAGGATCATAGCTCGGGTGAGATCCCCGAAGAACCTGCCAGGTATTGAAGAACCTGACGTCCAACGCAGCCATGTAGCGACGGACGTGCTCGTCCTCCTCCCTGACACGGCGACGTACCACCTCCGGCGGGGCCGGCTCCCTCCGCACCGAAAGTGGCCCACGCGAACGCCGCCAAAGGAGCTCCGGGTCGACGACGGGACCCGGGGCCGGGTTCCTCACCAAGCGGCGCGCCCCTGAAGGTAGCACCTCCCAGTGCCAGCCCGGCGGAGCCCATTCCCGGACATGGCTACTCTGAAGAAGGACATCGTCGCGAACGGGTCGACGGCGAGGATGCGGGCCAGGCATCGTTGACGTCGATATCAAATTCTATATGCAATTAAATGTAACATTTTTTAAATGATTGGATTGTGATTTCTTATATACGACGAAAACCTTTAGTCCCTGGCTATAGAAACAGGATTCAGAATCATAACGGATTCTCTAACCTTTAAGGGATTTAACAAAATGGCGCTATTCTATGATCAAACTTTGACATATGATCAAATGTTACATATGTCAAAATTCAAACTTTGACATATGATCAAATGTTGCATATGTCAAAATTCAAACTTTGACATATGATCAAATGTTGCATATGTCAAAATTCAAACGTCAAAATTCATCTAATTAACATTTATATATCTAAAATTCATCAAACATTCCTATAACTAAAAGTATAAAAAACTAAAAAAATATTCATCTAAAAAACTCGTCTAACATTTATATATATCTAAAAAATTCATCTAACACATTCATCTAAAAAATTCATCTAACATTCATCTAAAAAATAAAAAAACATTCATCTAAAAAACTCATCTAACATTTATATATATCTAAAAAATTCATCTAACATATTCATATAAAAAATTCATCTAACATTCATCTCAAAAATTCATCTAACATTTATATAAAACAGAAAATAACTTGTGTGTGTGTGTGCGCACGCGTGTGTGTGTGTGTGCGGCCATGGCGCGGCAGGGGCTCATAGCGGCGAGGCGAGGCGAAGGGGGCGGCGACGGGGGCGGCGATGGGGACGGCGATGGGTGGCGACGGGGACGGGGACGGCGATAGGGACGGCGACGGGCAGCGACGGGGGCGGCGACGGGGATGGAGGCGGCGATGGGGACGGCGCGCGACGGGGGCGGCGACGGCGTCGGTCGGGGCAGGCGGCGTCGACGGAGAGGAAGAAACCGAGGGAAACTGAAATTTTTTCATGTGTTGTATATATAGGAGGGACCTTTAGTATCGGTTGGAGCCACCAACCGGTACTAAAAGTCTGTTTTGGCCAGGCTAAGCGGCGGGAAGCGCAGGCCTTTAGTACCGGGTCGTGGATATAACCGGTACTAAAGACCCCCATTTAGTACCGGTTGGAGCCACGACCAGGTACTAAAGGGGGTGCGCTGCCACCCGCGGTGCACAAAGTTTAGTCCCACCTCGCCGAGCGAAGGGCAGCCGCACTGGTTTATAAACCCAGCCGTGGCTGCTCCTTCGAGCTGCTCTCCAAAGCAGGCTTCTGGGCCTAAATTGCTGCGCTACCCTGTGGGCCTAATGGGCCTGCATCCTGGCCCAACTACAGGTTGGGTTTCTAGTCGTATGCAGGCCACTGTGGCCCAGTAGGCGGGCTTTTTTTATTTTTTTTCTTTTCTGCTTTATTTATTTTCTTTTATTTATTTATGAGTTATTTTTTGTTGTATTTAGAGTTTCTTTGTGAATATTTTTGCTTTAGGTACAAAAAATTACAAACTTTCTGTTAGTGCCAGTAGTTTCCAAATTTGAATAGTTTAAATTTGAATTATTTGAAATTTGTGTGAATCACTAGTTTATGAATAACTTTACTTTAAAAATAGATTTTCTAGTGATTCTTTTTTCTTATGTTTAATATTAGTGTGTTTTATCATTATATTCAATTTGGTAATACTTAGGTTATTTAAAAAAATGAAATGCCTTTGTAACAGCTAAGTTTTCGTCCGAAACCGTGATACTTCGAAAGAGATTGTCCATTTTGTACACGAAGTGCATCCAGTTTTTACCGCAACCCTTTCTACTTTTTTGCACATGCTATATGGGTGAAATGATGATACCATGCCAACTTTCAACCTTTTCAGAGTTCATTTGTAGTGCTTTTCAATTTCAGGGTCATTTAGCTCAAAAAAATCAGTAAATGCATGAAAAATAGCAAATGATGTCAGAAAGGGTTGAAAGTTGATGACGTGGCTTTGAATGGTGCATACTGAACGCACAAAAAGTCTGGAGTTGTAATAAGTTTAAAAAAATGAAATGCCTTTCTAACAAATGAGTTTTCGTCCGAAACCCTGATACTTCGAAAGAGATTGTTCATTTTGTACACGAAGTGCATCCAGTTTTTGCCATAACCCTCTCTACTTTTTTGCACATGCTGTGTGGGTGAAATGATGATACCATACCAACTTTCAACCTTTTCAGAGTTCATTTGTAGTGCTTTTCAATTTCAGGGTCATTTAGCTCAAAAAAATCAGTAAATGCATGAAAAATAACAAATGATGTCAGAAAGAGTTGAAAGTTGATGATGTGGCTTTGAATGGTGCATGCTGAACGCACAAAAAGTCTGGAGTTGAAATAAGTTTAAAAAATGAATTGCCTTTGTAACAGATGAGTTTTCGTCCGAAACCTTGATACTTCGAAAGAGATTGTCCATTTTGTACACGAAGTGCATCCAGTTTTTGCCGTAACCCTCTCTACTTTTTTGCACATGCTATGTGGGTGAAATGATGATACTATGCCAACTTTCAACCTTTTAGAGTTCATTTGTAGTGCTTTTTCAATTTCAGGGTCATTTAGCTCAAAAAATCAGTAATGCATGAAAATAGCAAATGAATTGTCAGAAATGGTTGAAAGTTGATGATGTGGCTTTGAATGGTGCATACTGAACGCACAAAAAGTCTGGAGTTGTAATAAGTTTAAAAAATGAAATGCCTTGTAACACATGAGTTTTCGTTCGAAACCCTGATACTTCGAAAGAGATTGTCCATTTTGTATACGAGTGCATCCAGTTTTTGCCGTAACCCTCTCTACTTTTTTGCACATGATATGTGGGTGAAATGATGATACCATGCCACTTTCAACCTTTTCAGAGTTCATTTGTAGTGCTTTTCAATTTCAGGTCATTTAGCTAAAAAAAATCAGTAAATGAGCTGAAAAATAGCAAATGAAGTCAGAAAGGTACACGTTTGTCCGAAGCACAAAAGTCCATGTTTCAAATGCCAAACACATAAGCACCCTAACTATTACAAAGATTCCCTACGGTTTGTCCAAAGTGGGACTTCCAGATATATAATTCCGGAAACTCAACTACAGGAAGAAAGTGATGACAGTGAAGCCGGTCACATCCCAGAGTGGGATCTTTGGGTGTGAAACTTTTTCTTCGCATGTGTCCCTTTGCGCCGTAACCATGACAATCTTCATCATTTAATGGATGCTGGGTCAATATTCACTGTGAAGGGAGCAATTTCATCAAACTTTTCATAATCTTCTGACATGTCTGTCTTATCATCCACTCCCAGATGTTTCTTTTCCCTGAAAGACTATGTGGCGCTTTGGCTCTCGTATGATGTATTCGCTTCCTTATCTTCTTTTTATCAGCCTGGTAGACATGTCCTTCACATGAAACCTGCGCCACATCATTGGCTAGGACGAATGGTTCGTCTGGCTTACGCAAGATTGTTGAGATCCACGTGTTGTCATTCCGTACTGCGGGTCTTCCGTTACCCCGCCTCGTGTCATATTGACCCATTTGCACTGAAACAAAGGGACCTTCAAACCACGTCCATAGTCAAGTTCCCATATCTCCTCTATGTAACCATAATATGTGTCCTTTCCCCTCTTGGTTGCTGCATCAAAGCAGACCCCACTGTTTTGGTTGGTGCTCTTCTTATCTTGGCGATCGTGTAAAATGTATTCCCATTTATCTCGTACCCTTTGAAAGTCATTATATCGAAGATGGTAACTGGGACAAGCAAGTACAGGTCATCTTCACAGAGCGGCGTCATGCATGGCCGTGTCTGCAACCAACCGGCGAAAGTCCCCTTTGTTCACGTGTAATCCAGTCGTCAGACTGCTCCGGGTGTTGGAGCATAAGATATTCTTGTGTTCCTCCATAACGGAGCCACCAAGGCGGAATTTTGTAGAACTGTGTAGTGTGCTTGAGTGAGAGAATGCCCGTCCATACATATTATTTGTTCCGGTCCTAGCGTGCCATTTCCACCCAGTCTGCCCTTATGCCGCGATTCAGGAACACCAATCGGCTTAAGGTCAGGAATAAAGTCAATACAAAACTCAATGACCTCCTCATTTTCATGGCCCTGGGAGATGCTTCCTTCTGGCCTAGCACGGTTATGAACATATTTCTTTAAGACTCCCATGAACCTCTCAAGGGGAACATATTGTGTAGAAATACAGACCCAGAACGTTAATCTCTTCGCATAGGTGAACTAGGACGTGCGTTATGATGTTGAAGAACATGGTGGGAACACCAACTCGAAACTGACAACTGACACATGCCCCAATCATTCTCTAACCTTGGTATGATTTCTGGATCAATTACCTTCTGAGAGATTGCATTGAGGAATACACATAGCTTCACAATGGCTAATCAAACTTTTTCCGGTAGAAGCCCCCTCAATGCAATCGGAAGCAGTTGCGTCATAATCATGTGGCAGTCATGGGACTTTAGGTTCTGGAACTTTTTCTCTGCCATATTTATTATTCCCTTTATATTCGACGAGAAGCCAGACGGTACCTTCATACTGAGCAGGCATTCAAAGAAGATTTCCTTCTCTTCTTTGGTAGGGCGTAGCTGGCATGACCCTGATGTATGCCGTCTTTTCCGTGCATACGTTGCTGGTCCTCCGTGCCTCCGGTGTATCTTTCGTCTTCCCATACACGCCCAAGAAGCCAAGCAGGGTCACGCAAAGATTCTTCGTCACGTGCATCACGTTGATTGCAGAGCGGACCTCTAGGTCTTTCCAATAGGCAGGTCCCAAATAATAGATTTCTTGTTCCACATGGGTGCGCGTCCGTCAGCGTCATTCGGAACAGATTGTCCGCCAGGACCTTTCCAAAGATTACCTTCAAATCCTGTGACCATATCATGTAGATCATCACCAGTACGGTGGCGAGCTTCGTCCGGTGATCCGCCTCACCTTTGAAATGCTTGCCTTTCTTCTTACGGATGCCTGCTCGGAAGAAATCGACGATGTCCCAGGTACACATTCTTCTTACAATTATCCAAATATATACTGTCGGTATCATCCAACCAGTGCGTGCATGCGCGGTATCCCTTGTTTGTGTGTCCTGAAAGGTTCCTAAGAGCAGGCCAATCATTGATGGTCACAAACGGCAACATATGTAGGTCAAATTCTTCCTGATCAAGCTCATCACGCACATACACCTTTTCCATTCCACAGCTGTAATAGTTCTTCAACTAATGGCCTTAGGTACACATCAATGTCGTTGCCGGGTTTCTTAGGGCCTTGGATGAGCACTGGCATCATAATGAACTTCCGCTTCATGCACACCCAAGGAGGAAGGTTATACATACATAGAGTCACAGGCCAGGTGCTATGATTGCTGCTCTGCTCCCCAAAAGGATTAATGCCTTCTGCGCTTAGACCAAACCATACCTTGCTTGCGTCACCTGCAAAGTCCTCCCAGTACTTTCTCTCTCGATTTTTCTCCACGGCGACCCGTCAGCGGGTACTCTCAACTTCCCGTCTTTCTTACGGTCTTCTCTGTGCCATCACATCAACTTGGCATGCTCTTTGTTTGGAACAAACGTTTCAACCGTGGTATTATAGGAGCATACCACATCACCTTGGCAGGAATCTTCTTCCTGGGGCGCTCGCCCCGACATCACCAGCGTCTCGCGGCTGATCTTATAGCGCAATGCAACCGCATACCGGGCACTGTTTCAAATCCTCGTACTCACCGCGGTAGAATGTAGTCATTAGGGCATGCATGTATCTTCTGCACCTCTAATCCTAGAGGGCAGATAGCCTTCTTTGCTTCGTACGTACTCTCCGGCAATTCGTTGTCCTTTGGAAGCACTTCTTTAACATTATCAGCAACTTTCCAAATCCCTTGTCAGATACACCATTCTCTGCCTTCCTTGCAGCAATTCCAGTGTGGTGCCCAGCTTTTTCTTGTCAGCTTCGCAATTTGGGTACAACATTTCTTGTGTCCTCTAACATGCGCTGCAACTTCTCTCTTCTCTTCTCTTTCACTTGCGCAGTTTCTTTTTGCATCGGCAATGGCCCGACCTAGATCATCAGCGGGCTCATCTGATGCCGCTTCTTCATCTTCTTCCCGCATTGCCGGCTCAGCTTCTTCCCCCATTGTTGTACCATCGTATTCAGGGAACCCATGGCCAGGATAGCTGTCGTCGTCCTCTCTCTTCTTCTCATGTCTTCCATCAAAACCCCTCTTTCTCTGTGCTTGTCAAACATTATAGTGGGGCATGAAACCGCCTCAAACAGGTGGACGTGAATGGTTTTTGACTTAAGAGTAACTCCGATCATTCTTACGCCAGCACACATGGACTAAGACATAAAACCATCCGCCCGCTTGTTTGCCTCAGCCGAAGCAGAAAAGTTTGCAGCCCATTAACGAACTGGGGAGAGCATCGGTCATCGTACATCCATGCCGGCTCATCTTCATTACACAGCACCGAATAGACCAAATTAATACAAGTTCATACATAAAGTTCATACAACACTTATTCTCATAAAACAAACATACAAATAACTCTCTAGCTAAAGCATTTAAATGCAACACAAATGCGATCAAGATCGCAACTAAGGTAACAATTGATCAACAGCATAATGTTACCAAGACTCACTATCAATGGCATATTTTCTAATCTTTCTAATCTTCAGCGCATTTTCTCCATCTTGATCTTGTGATCATCGACGACATCGGCAACATGCAACTCCAATTCCATCTTCTCCCCCTCAATTCTTTTCAATTTTTCTTTCAAATACTCGTTTTCTCTTCAACTAATTTAACCTCTCGACAATAGGGTCGGTTGGAGTTTCTGTTTCACATACCTCCTAGATAAAAATATCTATGTCAACTTGAGGGCATAATTTGTCATAACACAAAATGCAACAAATAGTTATAAAAGAGAAATACCAATCCGAATCATAACCCGGACGAGGCCGACGGGGACGGATATCAAACCATGGCACTATGTATAACAACAACGTACGGTAAGATAATTATACAAGTAACTATATATCTAACACACAAACATGATTTTTTTTATATAAAAAGATAAGAACAGAGGCTCATCACAAGGTGGTGCCAGCGACGGGACGGTGCGGGCGTGACGTGGTTAGGACGGAGACGGGAAGCACTAAGAAACACACCCTACATATGCAAACTAAGAGTTATTTGACCTCAAATTGCGTATAAATCAAATACTACCACATTAATTCCTCCCAAAAAAACCCACAAATCACTATCTTATAAGCATTGCAAGAGCTAATCTAGCAATGAGAGATGAAAGGACAAAGTTGCCAACCTTTGTATAACTTGGATGGATGGGGTGCCTTCAAATCTTCACAAATTTTGGCAAAAATAGAGTGTGCGCTCGAGAGGAAGAGGAGAAAACAAGAGAAGGAAAGGGAAGAACAGAGCCTCGGGCTCGACGAAGGGGTTTATATAGGATGGCCTTTAGTACCGTTTCGTCTACCAACCGGTACTAAGGTGCATCTCTAGTCCCGGTTCGTGGCATGAACCAGTACTAAAGGTGCTGGTGGGGCCCCAGCCTGACAACACCGTCCCCCCACCTCTTTAGTACCGTTCGTGCCACGAACCGGTACTAATGAGCGCCGCCCGCCTAGCCGTTGGAACCGGTACCATAGTGCCGTTCAGTTTACAACCGGGACTAATGTGCTTCACATTAGGCCCTTTTTCTACTAGATTGCACAGAGGATGACATCAGACACTGCTGTGATTTGCCCAATCACATCTGCAAGCATCAAACAACGAGAAGCATGAGACATAAGAAACAACAGTAACACAACGCATAGATAGATTTGGACACGAGGACGAACCGGAATAAGGGGCATTGCCACCTGGCTTTGGGATTTCCGGAAAGGGCACAAGGTTATATACACATATGGATATGCATCCTCCAAATCTTCCTGAGGCACAACAGTGGTGTATCGAGTGCATTGAATCATGAAAGGGCTGTCACGCTTTGAAAGCTGGCCTTGATGGGTTACATAGGAACTTCCTGAAAAGAAGACCTTCCCCTCTTCTAGGTCTTGCATCAACGTGGTGATGCATCAGCAGGTATCTGGCGTACATGTGGGTTCCCTGCAACCCATTTGTTAATTAAGTAAGTACAGGCGAATCAAAAAAGCATGGAACAGAAGCATACTAAGCCAAATAACAAATGGTATTGAAACCAACCTCTTTATCAATCACCACAAGGTCAGTTGAATGATTGGCCCATCATCAGTTGCCCCACGGTAGTGCCACAGACGAGACACGAGCACACTCACATTCCAGTGGAATTCTTTGTCATGTAACTCAGAAAGCAAGCTAATCTTGTGTTTTGACATGTGTAAGCAAACAAAAAAAAAAAATGCTCAGCAAGAAAATGCAAGATGATCCAACAAAGGAGAGATGCAGCACTCATCAAAGAAGTGCCATACCCAGAAAACGTGAAGTAAAAAAGGCGACCAAGAAGCATGTTGATGTAGACATGGGCAAAACAGAAACAACAAACGCAGAAGCCTAGAAGCAAATTTTATTCAGCAGGCAATCATCTACAATGACCAAAAGCTTTCCACAACGAGCAGTAAACGGCAGTAGATCTTAATATCCGCTACATAGGACCAGCGTAAAGAAACAACTACGCTATAGAACAGGCTATACCCAATGCAGTCAGCAAAACATAGGCAGAACACGGAACTTAAGAACCTAGAAAGAGCATTCATATATAAGGCAATATATGTATGAGCCAAAAACTATTGACAGCTTGCACACACATCAAGGTTTACGAGTCGACGAGTCGATGATTCGTTCCAAGTTTAAGACTCATAGACTAATCGTGACTAGTCTAGATTAGTGCTGGACTAGTCGACATGGTACTGTATAAAAGGAACAGAGCAGTCAAGCAGTTTCACGTATTTGCAAGGAAAATAAGAAAGACTGAGAGATGGGCCA
Source organism: Thinopyrum elongatum (assembly GCA_011799875.1). Taxonomy (NCBI): domain Eukaryota; kingdom Viridiplantae; phylum Streptophyta; class Magnoliopsida; order Poales; family Poaceae; genus Thinopyrum; species Thinopyrum elongatum. The sequence continues at coordinate 72,518,006 of CM022302.1, read as the reverse complement.
CTACCTGTGCACTTCCCTGTGGCCCCCCACTGTTTTGGTTGGTGCTCTTCTTATCTTGGCGATCGTTGTAAAATGTATTCCCATTTATCTCGTACCCTTTGAAAGTCATTATTCGAAGATGGTAACTGGGACATAGCAAGTACAGGTCATCTTCACAAGCGGCGTCATGCATGGCGTGTCTGCAACCAACCGGCGAAAGTCCCGTTTGTTCACGTGTAATCCAGTCGTCAGACTGCTCCGGGTGTTGGAGCATAAATATTCTTGTGTTCCTCCAATATACGGAGCCACCAAGGCGGAATTTTGTAGAACTGTGTAGTGTGCTTGAGTGAGAGAATGCCCGTCCATACATATTATTTGTTCCGGTCCTAGCGTGCCATTTCCACCCAGTCCTGCCCTTTGCCGCGATTCAGGAACACCAATCGGCTTAAGGTCAGGAATAAAGTCAATACAAAACTCAATGACCTCCTCATTTTCATGGCCCTGGGAGTGCTTCCTTCTTGGCCTAGCACGGTTATGAACATATTTCTTTAAGACTCCCATGAACCTCTCAAGGGGAACTATTGTGTAGAAATACAGGACCCAGAACGTTAATCTCTTCGCATAGGTGAACTAGGACGTGCGTTATGATGTTGAAGAACATGGTGGGAACACCAACTCGAAACTGACAACTGACACATGCCCAATCATTCTCTAACCTTGGTATGATTTTGGATCAATTACCTTCTGAGAGATTGCATTGAGGAATACACATAGCTTCACAATGGCTAATCAAACTTTTTCCGGTAGAACCCCCTCAATGCAATCGGAAGCAGTTGCGTCATAATCATGTGGCAGTCATGGGACTTTAGGTTCTGGAACTTTTTCTCTGCCATATTTATTATTCCCTTTATATCGACGAGAAGCCAGACGGTACCTTCATACTGAGCAGGCATTCAAAGAAGATTTCCTTCTCTTCTTTGGTAGGGCGTAGCTGGCATGACCCTGATGTATGCCGTCTTTTCCGTGCATACGTTGCTGGTCCTCCGTGCCTCCGGTGTACTTTCGTCTTCCCATACACGCCCAAGAAGCCAAGCAGGGTCACGCAAAGATTCTTCGTCACGTGCATCACGTTGATTGCAGAGCGGACCTCTAGGTCTTTCCAATAGGGCAGGTCCCAAATATAGATTTCTTGTTCCACATGGGTGCGCGTCCGTCAGCGTCATTCGGAACAGATTGTCCGCCAGGACCTTTCCAAAGATTACCTTCAAATCCTGGACCATATCATGTAGATCATCACCAGTACGGTGGCGAGCTTCGTCCGGTGATCCGCCTCACCTTTGAAATGCTTGCCTTTCTTCTTACGGATGCCTGCTCGGAAGAAATCGACGATGTCCCAGGTACACATTCTTCTTACAATTATCCAAATATATACTGTCGGTATCATCCAACAGTGCGTGCATGCGCGGTATCCCTTGTTTGTGTGTCCTGAAAGGTTCTAAGAGCAGGCCAATCATTGATGGTCACAAACGGCAACATATGTAGGTCAAATTCTTCCTGATCAAGCTCATCCCACATACACCTTTCCATTCCACAGCTGTAATAGTTCTTCAACTAATGGCCTTAGGTACACATCAATGTCGTTGCCGGGTTTCTTAGGGCCTTGGATGAGCACTGGCATCATAATGAACTTCCGCTTCATGCACACCCAAGGAGGAAGGTTATACATACATAGAGTCACAGGCCAGGTGCTATGATTGCTGCTCTGCTCCCCAAAAGGATTAATGCCTTCTGCGCTTAGACCAAACCATACCTTGCTTGCGTCACCTGCAAAGTCCTCCCAGTACTTTCTCTCTCGATTTTTCTCCACGGCGACCCGTCAGCGGGTACTCTCAACTTCCCGTCTTTCTTACGGTCTTCTCTGTGCCATCACATCAACTTGGCATGCTCTTTGTTTGGAACAAACTTTCAACCGTGGTATTATAGGAGCATACCACATCACCTTGGCAGGAATCTTCTTCCTGGGGCGCTCGCCCCGACATCACCAGCGTCATCGCGGCTGATCTTATAGCGCAATGCAACCGCATACCGGGCACTGTTTCAAATCCTCGTACTCACCCGCGGTAGATGTAGTCATTAGGGCATGCATGTATCTTCTGCACCTCTAATCCTAGAGGGCAGATAGCCTTCTTTGCTTCGTACGTACTCTCCGGCAATTCGTTGTCCTTTGGAAGCATCTTCTTTAACATTATCAGCAACTTTCCAAATCCCTTGTCAGATACACCATTCTCTGCCTTCCTTGCAGCAATTCCAGTGTGGTGCCCAGCTTTTTCTTGTCAGCTTCGCAATTTGGGTACACACATTTCTTGTGTCCTCTAACATGCGCTGCAACTTTCTACTTCTTCTCTTTTCACTTGCGCAGTTTCTTTTTGCATCGGCAATGGCCCGACCTAGATCAATCAGCGGGCTCATGATGCCGCTTCTTCATCTCTTCCCGCATTGCCGGCTCAGCTTCTTCCCCCATTGTTGTACCATCGTATTCAGGGAACCCATGGCCAGGATAGCTGTCGTCGTCCTCTTCTTCTTCTCATGTCTTCCATCAAAACCCCTCTTTCTCTGTGCTTGTCAAACATTATAGTGGGGCATGAAACCGCCTCAAACAGGTGGACGTGAATGGTTTTTGACTTAAGAGTAACTCCGATCATTCTTACGCCAGCACACATGGACTAAGACATAAAACCATCCGCCCGCTTGTTTGCCTCAGCCGCAAGCAGAAAAGTTTGCAGCCCATTAACGAACTGGGGAGAGCATCGGTCATCGTACATCCATGCCGGCTCATCTTCATTACACAGCACCGAATAGACCAAATTAATACAAGTTCATACATAAAGTTCATACAACACTTATTCTCATAAAACAAACATACAAATTAAAGGGGGTGCGCTGCCACCCGCGGTGCACAAAGTTTAGTCCCACCTCGCCGAGCGAAGGGCAGCTGCACTGGTGTATAAACCCAGCCGCGGCTGCTCCTTCGAGCTCCTCTCCAAAGCAGGCTTCTGGGCCTAAACTGCTGCGCTGCCCTGTGGGCCTAATGGGCCTTGCGGGCCTTCATCCTGGCCCAACTACAGGTTGGGTTTCTAGTCGTATGCTGGCCGCTGTGGCCCAGTAGGTGGACTTTTTTCTTTTCTGCTTTATTTATTTTCTTTTATTTATTTGTGAGTTGTTTTTTGCTGTATTTAGAGTTTCTTTGTGAATATTTTTGCTTTAGGTACAAAAAATTACAAACTTTATGTTAGTGCCAGTAGTTTTCAAATTTGAATAGTTTAAATTTGAATTATTTGAAATTTGTGTGAATCACTAGTTTGTGAATAACTTTACTTTAAAAATAGATTTTCCAGTGAGCTTTTTTTATTATGTTTAATATTAGTGTTTTATCATTATATTCAATTTGGTAATACTTAGGTTATTTAAAAAAATGAAATGCCTTTGTAACAGCTGAGTTTTCGGCCGAAACCCTGATACTTCGAAAGAGATTGTCCATTTTGTACACGAAGTGCATCCAGTTTTTGCCGTAACCCTCTCTACTTTTTTGCACATGCTATGTGGGTGAAATGATGATACCATGCCAACTTTCAACCTTTTCAGAGTTCATTTGTAGTGCTTATCAATTTCAGGGTCATTTAGCTCAAAAAAATCAGTAAATGCATGAAAAATATCAAATGATGTCAGAAAGGGTTGAAAGTTGATGACGTGGCTTTGAATGGTGCATACTGAACGCACAAAAAGTCTGGAGTTGTAATAAGTTTAAAAAAATGAAATGCCTTTGTAACAGATGAGTTTCCGTCCGAAACCCTGATACTTCGAAAGAGATTGTCCATTTTGTACACGAAGTGCATCAAGTTTTTGCCGTAACCCTCTCAACTTTTTTGCACATCCTATGTGGGTGAAATGATGGTACCATACCAACTTTCAACCTTTTCAGAGTTCATTTGTAGTGCTTTTCAATTTCAGGGTCATTTAGCTCAAAAAAATCAGTAAATGCATGAAAAATAACAAATGATGTCAGAAAGGGCTGAAAGTTGATGACATGGCTTTAAATGGTGCATACTGAATGCACAAAAAGTCTGGAGTTGAAATAAGTTAAAAAAATGAATTGCCTTTGTAACAGATGAGTTTTCGTGCGAAACCCTGATACTTCGAAAGAGATTGTCCATTTTGTACACGAAGTGCATCCAGTTTTTGCCGTAACCCTCTCTACTTTTTGCACAGTTATGTGGGTGAAATGATGATACATGCCAACTTTCCAACTTTTTAGAGTTCATTTGTAGTGCTTTTCAATTTCAGGGTCATTTAGCTCAAAAAAATCAGTAAATGCATGAAAAATAGCAAATGATGTCAGAAATGGTTGAAAGTTGATGTGTGCTTTGAATGTGCATACTGAACGCACAAAAAGTCTGGAGTTGTAATAAGTTTAAAAAATGAAATGCCTTTGTAACACATGAGTTTTCGTTCGAAACCCTGATACTTCGAAAGAGATTGTCCATTTTGTATACGATGTGCATCCAGTTTTTGCCGTAACCCTCTCTACTTTTTTGCACATGATATGTGGGTGAAATGATGATACCATGCCAACTTTCAACCTTTTCAGAGTTCATTTGTAGTGCTTTTCAATTTCAGGGTCATTTAGCTAAAAAAAAATCAGTAAATGAGCTGAAAAATAGCAAATGAAGTCAGAAAGGTACACGTTTGTCCGAAGCACAAAAGTACATGTTTCAAATGCCAAAACACATAAGCACCCTAACTATTACAAAGATTCCCTACGGTTTGTCCAAAGTGGGACTTTCCAGATATATAAGTCCGGAAACTCACTAGAGAAGAAAGTGATGACAGTGAAGCCGGTCACATCCCAGAGTGGGATCTTTGGGTGTGAAACTTTTTCTTCGCATGTGTCCCTTTGCGCCGTAACCATGGACAATCTTCATCATTTAACTGGATGCTCGGGTCAATATTCACTGTGAAGGGAGCAATTTCATCAAACTTTTCATAATCTTCTGACATGTCTGTCTTATCATCCACTCCCACGATGTTTCTTTTCCCTGAAAGAACTATGTGGCGCTTTGGCTCATCGTATGATGTATTCGCTTCCTTATCTTTTCTTTTTATCAGCCTGGTAGACATGTCCTTCACATAGAAAACCTGCGCCACATCATTGGCTAGGACGAATGGTTCGTCTGCGTACGCAAGATTGTTGAGATCCACTGTTGTCATTCCGTACTGCGGGTCTTCCGTTACCCCGCCTCGTGTCATATTGACCCATTTGCACTGAAACAAAGGGACCTTCAAACCACGTCCATAGTCAAGTTCCCATATCTCCTCTATGTAACCATAATATGTGTCCTTTCCCCTCTTGGTTGCTGCATCAAAGCAGACACCACTGTTTTGGTTGGTGCTCTTCTTATCTTGGGCGATCGTGTAAAATGTATTCCCATTTATCTCGTACCCTTTGAAAGTCATTATATTCGAAGATGGTAACTGGGACAGCAAGTACAGGTCATCTTCAACAGCGGCGTCATGCATGGCACGTGTCTGCAACCAACCGGCGAAAGTCCCCGTTTGTTCACGTGTAATCCAGTCGTCAGACTGCTCCGGGTGTTTGGAGCATAGAATATTCTTGTGTTCCTCCATATACGGAGCCACCAAGGCGGAATTTTGTAGAACTGTGTAGTGTGCTTGAGTGAGAGAATGCCCGTCCATACATATTATTTGTTCCGGTCCTAGCGTGCCATTTCCACCCAGTCTGCCCTTATGCCGCGATTCAGGAACACCAATCGGCTTAAGGTCAGGAATAAAGTCAATACAAAACTCAATGACCTCCTCATTTTCATGGCCCTTGGAGATGCTTCCTTCTGGCCTAGCACGGTTATGAACATATTTCTTTAAGACTCCCATGAACCTCTCAAAGGGGAACATATTGTGTAGAAATACAGGACCCAGAACGTTAATCTCTTCGCATAGGTGAACTAGGACGTGCGTTATGATGTTGAAGAACGATGGTGGGAACACCAACTCGAAACTGACAAGACATTGCACCAAATCATTCTCTAACCTTGGTATGATTTCTGGATCAATTACCTTCTGAGAGATTGCATTGAGGAATACACATAGCTTCACAATGGCTAATCAAACTTTTTCCGGTAGAAGCCCCCTCAATGCAATCGGAAGCAGTTGCGTCATAATCATGTGGCAGTCATGGGACTTTAGGTTCTGGAACTTTTTCTCTGCCATATTTATTATTCCCTTTATATTCGACGAGAAGCCAGACGGTACCTTCATACTGAGCAGGCATTCAAAGAAGATTTCCTTCTCTTCTTTGGTAAGGGCGTAGCTGGCATGACCCTGATGTATGCCGTCTTTTCCGTGCATACGTTGCTGGTCCTCCCGTGCCTCCGGTGTATCTTTCGTCTTCCCATACACGCCCAAGAAGCCAAGCAGGGTCACGCAAAGATTCTTCGTCACGTGCATCACGTTGATTGCAGAGCGGACCTCTAGGTCTTTCCAATAGGGCAGGTCCCAAAATATAGATTTCTTGTTCCACATGGGTGCGCGTCCGTCAGCGTCATTCGGAACAGATTGTCCGCCAGGACCCTTTCCAAAGATTACCTTCAAATCCTTGACCATATCATGTAGATCATCACCAGTACGGTGGCGAGGCTTCGTCCGGTGATCCGCCTCACCTTTGAAATGCTTGCCTTTCTTTCTTACGGGATGCCTGCTCGGAAGAAATCGACGATGTCCCAGGTACACATTCTTCTTACAATTATCCAAATATATACTGTCGGTATCATCCAAACAGTGCGTGCATGCGCGGTATCCCTTGTTTGTGTGTCCTGAAAGGTTACTAAGAGCAGGCCAATCATTGATGGTCACAAACGGCAACATATGTAGGTCAAATTCTTCCTGATCAAGCTCATCCCACGCACATACACCTTTTCCATTCCACAGCTGTAATAGTTCTTCAACTAATGGCCTTAGGTACACATCAATGTCGTTGCCGGGTTTCTTAGGGCCTTGGATGAGCACTGGCATCATAATGAACTTCCGCTTCATGCACACCCAAGGAGGAAGGTTATACATACATAGAGTCACAGGCCAGGTGCTATGATTGCTGCTCTGCTCCCCAAAAGGATTAATGCCTTCTGCGCTTAGACCAAACCATACCTTGCTTGCGTCACCTGCAAAGTCCTCCCAGTACTTTCTCTCGATTTTTCTCCACTGCGACCCGTCAGCGGGTACTCTCAACTTCCCGTCTTTCTTACGGTCTTCTCTGTGCCATCACATCAACTTGGCATGCTCTTTGTTTTGGAACAAACGTTTCAACCGTGGTATTATAGGAGCATACCACATCACCTTGGCAGGAATCTTCTTCCTGGGGCGCTCGCCCTCGACATCACCAGCGTCATCGCGGCTGATCTTATAGCGCAATGCACCGCATACCGGGCACGTGTTCAAATCCTCGTACTCACCGCGGTAGAGGATGTAGTCATTAGGGCATGCATGTATCTTCTGCACCTCTAATCCTAGAGGGCAGATAGCCTTCTTTGCTTCGTACGTACTCTCCGGCAATTCGTTGTCCTTTGGAAGCATCTTCTTTAACATTATCAGCAACTTTCCAAATCCCTTGTCAGATACACCATTCTCTGCCTTCCATTGCAGCAATTCCAGTGTGGTGCCCAGCTTTTTCTTGTCAGCTTCGCAATTTGGGTACAACAATTTCTTGTGATCCTCTAACATGCGCTGCAACTTCTTCTTCTCCTTTTCACTTGCGCAGTTTCTTTTTGCATCGGCAATGGCCCGACCTAGATCATCAGCGGGCTCATCTGATGCCGCTTCTTCAGCTTCTTCCCGCATTGCCGGCTCAGCTTCTTCCCCCATTGTTGTACCATCGTATTCAGGGAACCCATGGCCAGGATAGCTGTCGTCGTCCTCTTCTTCTTCATTGTCTTCCATCAAAACCCCTCTTTCTCTGTGCTTGGTCCAAACATTATAGTGGGGCATGAAACCGGCCTCAAACAGGTGGACGTGAATGGTTTTTGACTTAAGAGTAACTCCGATCATTCTTACAGCCAGCACATGGACTAAGACATAAAACCATCCGCCCGCTTGTTTGCCTCAGCCGCAAGCAGAAAAGTTTGCACGCCATTAACGAACTGGGGAGAGCATCGGTCATCGTACATCCATTGCCGGCTCATCTTCATTACACAGCACCGAATAGACCAAATTAATACAAGTTCATACATAAAGTTCATACAACACTTATTCTCATAAAACAAACATACAAATAACTCTCTAGCTAAAGCATTTAAATGCAACAACAAATGCGATCAAGATCGCAACTAAGGTAACAATTGATCCAACAGCATAATGTTACCAAGACTCACTATCAATGGCATATTTTCTAATCTTTCTAATCTTCAAGCGCATTTTCTCCATCTTGATCTTGTGATCATCGACGACATCGGCAACATGCAACTCCAATTCCATCTTCTCCCCCTCAATTCTTTTCAATTTTTCTTTCAAATACTCGTTTTCTCTTTCAACTAAATTTAACCTCTCGACAATAGGGTCGGTTGGAGTTTCTGTTTCACATACCTCCTAGATAAAAATATCTATGTCAACTTGATGGGCATAATTTGTCATAAACACAAAATGCAACAAATAGTTATAAAAGAGAATATACCACATCCGAATCATAACCCGGACGAGGGCCGACGGGGACGGATATCAAAACCATGGCACTATGTATAACAAACAACGTACGGGTAAGATAATTATACAAGTAACTATATATCTAAATCACACAAACATGATTTTTTTATATAAAAAAGATAAGAACAAGAGGCTCATCACAAGGTGGTGCCAGCGACGGGACGGTGCGGGCGATCGACGGTGGTTAGGACGGAGACGGGAAGGCACTAAGTAAACCACACCTACATATGCAAACTAAGAGTTATTTTGACCTCAAATTGCGTATAAATCAAATACTACCACATATAATTCCTCCCAAAATAAAACCCACAAATCACTATACTTATAGAGCATTGCAAGAGCTAATCTAGCAATGAGAGATGAAAGGACAAAGTTGCCAACCTTTGTGATAACTTGGATGGATGGGGTGCCTTCAAATCTTCACAAATTTTGGCAAAAATAGAGTGTGCGCTCGAGAGGAAGAGGAAGAAAACAAAGGAGAGGAAAGGGAAAGAACAGAGCGCTCGGGCTCGACGAAGGGGTTTATATAGGATGGCCTTTAGTACCGGTTCGTCTAACCAACCGGTACTAAAGGTGCATCTCTAGTCCCGGTTCGTGGCATGAACCAGTACTAAAGGTGCTGGTGGGGCCCCAGCCTGACAACAGCCTGCCACCACCTCTTTAGTACCGGTTCGTGGCACGAACCGGTACTAATGAGCGCCGCCCGCCTAGCCGTTGGAACCGGTACCATTAGTGCCGGTTCAGTTACAAACCGGGACTAATGTGCTTCACATTAGGCCCTTTTTCTACTAGTGATTGCACAGAGATGACATCAGACACTGCTGTGATTTGCCCAATCACATCTGCAAGCAATCAAACAACGAGAAGCATGAGACAATAAGAAAACAACAGTAACACAACGCATAGATAGGATGTGGACACGAGGACGAACCAAGGAAATAAGGGGCATTGCCACCTGGCTTTGGGATTTCCGGAAAGGGCACAAGGTTATAGGTACAGTATGGATATGCATCCTCCAAATCTTCCTGAGGCACAACAGTGGTGTATCGAGTGCATTGAATCATGAAAGGGCTGTCAACAGCTTTGAAAGCTGGCCTTGATGGGTTACATAGGAACTTCCTGAAAAGAAAGACCTTCCCCTCTTCTAGGTCTTGCATCAAGCGTGGTGATGCATCAGCAGGTATCTGGGCGTACATGTGGGTTCCCTGCAAACCATTTGTAATTAAGGTAAGTACAGGCGAATCAAAGAAAGCATGGGAACAGAAGCATACTAAGCCAAATAACAGAATGGTATTGAAACCAACCTCTTTATCAATCACCACAAGGTCAGTATGAATGATTGGCCCATCATCAGTTGCCCCACGGTAGTGCCACAGACGAGACACGAGCACACTCACATTCCAGTGGAATTCTTTGTCATGTAACTCAGAAAGCAAGCTAATCTTGGTGTTTGACATGTGTAAGCAGAACAAAAAAAATGCTCAGCAAGAAAATGCAAGATGATCCAACAAAGGAGAGATGCACGCACTCATCAAAGAAGTGCCATACCCAGAAAACGTGAAGTAAAAAAGGCGACCAAGAAAGCATGTTGATGTAGACATGGGCAAAACAGAAACAACAAAACGCAGAAGCCTAGAAGCAAATTTTATTCAGCAGGCAATCATCTACAATGACCAAAAGCTTTCCACAACGAGCAGTAAACAGGCAGTAGATCTTAATATCCGCTACATAGGACCAGCGTAAAGAAACAACATCGCTATAGAACAGGCATATACCCAATGCAGTCAGCAAAACATAGGCAGAAACGGAACTTAAGAACCTAGAAAGAGCATTCATATATAAGGCAATAATATGTATGAGCCAAAAAACTATTGACAGCTTGCACACACATCAAGGTTTACGAGTCGACGAGTCGATGAGTCGTTCCAAGGTTAAGACTCATAGACTAATCGTGACTAGTCTAGATTAGTGCTGGACTAGTCGACATGGTACTGTATAAAAGGAACAGAGCAGTCAAGCAGTTTAGCACGTATATTGCAAGGAAAAATAAGAAAGACTGAGAGATGGGCCACTACCTGTGCACTTCCCTGTGGCCCAAAAGCCCATCTAGTAGCTATTCTCCTCCCGTGACCTAATTCCACTATCCTCACTCTCTCCTCCCTCACCACAGCCGCCACACACCTGCTCTCTTTAGCCTTCTCTGATTCTCCCTCACCGCAGCATCCCTTCTTCCTCAACAACAGAGTAGATCCGGCAAGGGAAGGAGCAGAACCAGCGGAGAGAAGGCGTCGCAGTGCTCCTGGCCACTGCCGACGGCGGCGGTGGCGGGTCAGTCAGTGGCGGCGGCGGCTTGGTGCCAGGTGAGGAGCGAGCCTGGAAAGAAAGAATTGGGGTTGCCTTTTTTTTCCCTCTGGCGGGCTGAGAAAGCTGATTTATACCTCCAAAATTTTGAGTCGCTCGACTCGATTTGGTCGACTAGTCCAGAATAGTCGTCGACTAGTCCATCCACGGCTCGACTCGGTCTGCTAGTCTACACGAGAAATGCAGTCGACACTCACTTTGCGACTCGTCGACTAGTCGAGCGACTAGTCTAGACTAGTCGTTCGACTCGTAATCGTTGACACACATATCTAATGACTATCGGAGATAGGAAGAACAAACTGGTAGGATGCACTAAACATGACAAATATAATAATGTACATACTATAAAAGACACCAGCAGCATCGATTTTAAGAAATGGATTGGAAGATCTCAGGAAACACAATGTTCCTGGTCTGAGAACCAGTACTACCATCTTCATTTTCAATCAGTATTTTCAAAGCCTTTTTTGAGGTCACACGCGACACTGCCACATAAAGCTGGCCATGCGTGAATACAGGTGCATTTAAGTATAGACCAACACTGCTAAGGGTCTGGCCTTGACTTTTGTTAATGGTCATGGCATATGAGACTCTAACTGGGAATTGACGACGATGCAAAGTAAATGGCCATTTAACCTTCTTGGATGTTAAACATATTCTTGGAATGTAGACGACATCACCTTCATTAGAACCAGTAATAACAACTGCTTCAATGACCTTGTTAGCTAGCTTTGTGACTATAAAGCGAGTGCCATTGCATAGACCAGTTGATTGGCTTAAATTTCTAAGAAGCATAATTGGAACACCCACTTTGAGAACCAATCTATGGTATGGGAAGTTGTTGATCTTAATTTTGTTTAGAACTTCAACAGGAAAGAAAGCATCCATTTTACTTCCCTCGTCCGAACTGTTACCCAGAGAATCGTAGCTTAAATATTCTCTCTCAACTGAAGGCAGTAAGGAAAGGACATGGTCATTTATTTTTTCCGCCGTCTCATTTGTTGGCGTTAGAATAGCCCTCTCTCGCACATAGGCAGGATCAGAATACCTAGCAAGCAAATCCACATACACAGCTTGAACAATAGCATCAATTTTATTATCAACTGCATGGATCAGAAGCTCATCAGGAATGGTTATCCAAGATGGACTCGATTCCCCTTCTCGTGTGACAGCATGCGTTGTACCATCGCCTATGCTAAGAATCCACTGTGCAAAAGCAGCAACCTCAGCTTGCATGACAGGATCAGATGTCTGCACTGCTAGGCGCATGTTAACAGTGAGATGCATGACCTCTATGGAATTCCACAAAGGTGAGTTTGTGACTGCAGCGCCTACAATCTGACCCCGGGTACCGCCCTCAATGACCAGCAAAATCTGTCTAAGATCACCACCTAAAACAACCACTTTACCACCAAAAGGAATGTCAGCCAAGGAAGAATCAGTGGCAGACAGGACATCGCGAAAGGATCGATCTAATGCCTCAAAGCACTTCCGGTGCGACATCAAAGCCTCGTCCCATATAATAAGTGAAGCTGCCTCAATCAAATTAGACAACATTGTGGACCTTTTAATATCACAAGTCCCATTATCAGCCAGGTCAATCGGTATTTTGAATCTAGAGTGGGCTGTTCTACCCATTGGCAAAAGCAAAGCAGCAACCCCTGAAGATGCAACAGCCAATACCACCCTCTCATGACCTCTAAGGTAAGCATCAAGAGCATTCCAAAGAAAGGTTTTTCCAGTACCACCATAACCTGACACAAAGAAGAAACCAGGCTTGTCTGACCTAATTCGCTCAAGAATAGACTCATAAGCATATAGCTGGTCTTTGTTTAACTTGTGATACATTGCCTCTGCTTTTGCAAGAAGAGAAACAACATCAACATCTAATGCATCAGTAACCATGTCACCTTGCAGTGGCACACCATCATAAGTAGATTTTGCAGGCAAGTTGTAGTCTAAAATAGAGGAACCATTTTTAGAAAACAGAGCAGCCAATTCATCAAGCAACATATCTCTTAATCTAACAGGAGGAACCACATAATTAGAACCTTGCCGAGCAGACTGCATTCTATACTGGATATCATCACTTAGGTAAGCACAATATTTTTCAAAGAAAGCATTTTCATCATTAATGCCACAATGAACGACCATGGTGACAAATAACTGACGCAAATGGTTTCCCATTCCCCATTTTAAAGCTTCATCAAAGGCAGTGTACCATTCCATGTCATCCCCAAGCAAACCCCTAGCTGCACAAGCCTCTTTAAAGGTTGAATAGACGATACCATTATAAGTCCTAACATCTGCATAGCACGTCGCACCCTTCACAATCATCAATAGCATTCTAAAGTAGAACAACTCTCCGGTGGAAGGGTGCACATAATAAATCCTACCAATTCTATCGCTCCGCGTCCTAGTTACCCATGTTTTAGTATCTGCCTTCCAGGACCACCTAGTAGGGAAATCACAGTAAGTTAAATGCCTAGCTAAAGGATGTTGCCTATTTGCAACAAACCACTGTGTTAACATGGTTTTTTGCAACCAAGTGTTATTAGCCACCGAAGAGAGGGCAGACTGTGTACGAAAGCGTATGATGTGCATGTTGTGCAAATGGACAGGAAGCCTCTCGACCGAAGGTGTTTTACTATGTATCTCAAAGCCATAAACTCTCCAGTCAGAACTATGATCACATATGTAACGACACTCTCTATATTCTTCAATCTCATCAACCTCATCGTCCCCTTTCTGTCTTAAGAGGCAGATCCAATTAATCTCGGCCATCAAATCATGTCAATCCAACGACCTAGACTGCTTCAATGTCGAGCGCTCAACACGTTTAGCGTGCAGTTAATTTCATGCCAAATATAGTGCTAATCACATAATAACACGCAAATAATATCCTACTTAATATCCGCATGCACTTAATATACTTCCAAATTAACGTGCATTGCACATACACATTGACTAGTATTCCAAAGTACTTATATATGGTTATGATTTTGTATCACATAAGCTACAAACTACTAGAGTAAACGTTAGTGAAAGGCTTGTCCTACCAAAATTTAAAACGCAGTGTATTTTTAAACCGAGGGTGTATGTTAGTAAAAGTAAAAATTGTGATTCTTGATACCGCACAAAACTAAACGGAGGGTGTCAAAATTGAAACATAGCTACACGTAGCTTCAACCAGACAAACTATACTAGTGTCCAATAGCGAATCACCTATGCAAGTTACATTGACAACGAGGGGTGTGCATTACCAACCAACAGAAAAAATCGTATAGAAAATAATAATTGCAAGCAATTGGCCATCTGAGAAGCTAGAGGGAGAAGAACCCGCACTACCAAAAGCAACTGGGGGAGTAAGAGGTAGAAGAGTTCGTACAACCAGGAGGAGAGAAACTGAACGCAAGGTTACTGGATGGAAGGAGGGCAAGCAAAAGGGCACATCCAGCGGGGAGAACATCAGTCAATAGAAGAAAAGATGATGAAGTGAAAGCATGATGAAGGGAATGGAAAGCTGGTAAGGATAGGGATGAGGAAGCACGGCATGGATAAATTATCCAAGACGCAGCCAGCCATGAAAACATGATATGAGGTAGTCAGGTGGGCAAGAACTCAGCCAAGTGTCATAGAGAGAATCTTGGAGTCCTCTCTTGCAATTTGGTAATTGAGAAATGGTAGTTAAAAGGAAATCAATTTCTTTTTCGAAAGAACATTTCAATATACCTCAACTTACATGCAGAAGATAAGCTTTACCTGATCAACCAGCACATCATAATAAGCATATCTAACAGACAATCACTTATGGATTGCCCACAAGTTCAGCCCCATCATGTTCACCACCAATGCCTATTCCTACAAGCATAAGAAGTCAAAGAATGAACCAACCAATGAAATTCCAACCGAAGGCCAAATAGACAGGAGAAAACACCAACAAGATATTTAGTTAAAACTGACATGTGTAATTTGAGAAAAAACAACTCAGCTTTGATACAACAATAGGAATATATAACAAAACCATAGTCGTTGTGAAATTCAAAGAGCATCCCTACAAACAATGTATAGTGATTAATATCGTAAAAATAAAGAACATGCACACTCAGACTATTAAAGCTAACAAAAAAGAGAAGTTGTCTAGAATTGTTTTTAAACTCGTTCCCCAACATTTGAACAAAACGAAGCTCATACTAATAACTACTAGCAATAGAAGTGATAATGACTATTCAGATTTTGATTATCTTTAAACAAATTTAGCGTGAAAAATTGCCAATTTTGGTGTTTCTTGTCAGTTCATATGGATATTCATATACTAGATTGACTTGCTAGTTCATAACCATTACATAAAACGGCACCACACAAGCGTCAGGATCAGGACAGAACACTACAACACAACATCACTATATATTGAAGAGGTCATCAAACATCAAAATAATCAATTAATATGTGGCACTATTTAAAATTGTTAGGTTGGCATGAGAGGATGCGAATGGCATTCCATCGGTGTAAAGGCATGCTATTACCTGCAGCATAGACACTTTCGAATGCATGATGATGTTGATCAAAAATGTTGTCAATCCTGCAAAGTTCCTTGGATTGCAATGACTCAAGCTGTACCATGATGACACCATCACCAGCCGTCAGGAACACCACATTATTTTCATGTCCAAACCCTATTATGAATAGGTGCGCAGTCTCGTCTGAATTCGGGAAAAGTAGCTTGTCCAGTTGAATGGTCCTTCCCATCCCCCATGATGCAACACCATCACAATCGGTCTTCCTCTTCCATAATTGTGCGGTGAAGCCTGACACGGAGAGTAAACCTAGCCCACCACCCTCGGCTCACATAACAGTGAAGCTATTCTCCGCATCAACTGGCACTCGTATCACAGCTAAGCTCTGCCTCTCCAAATCAAACTCGAGAATGGCACAAAAACACCCAGCAAGACGCCAGTAAAAGGAATTCCCAACCAAAACGGCTGACACGCCCGTACAATAAGCCGGGGCTGGAATTGGTGTTAAGATAAGATCACCCCATCCGCCGGTCTCTGACGAATAAACGCAGGCGAGCACTTGCAAATGTTGTTCGTCCCATATGGTAGCCTGTACCAGGACCACCTGGAATTGGTCCACCTCGCCGCCTGCACGAAGCACCGCCCCATGAATCTGGTTTTTAATCCCGTCGAACCATGGGGGAAAGGCGATGCGGTGCTGGTCGCCGGTGACGGGGTCCCACACCAGGCCATGTTGGCAGCCGAGGAGCGAGAAGCCGTAGCTGTGGTCGAGCTGCAAGGAGAAGCGCCCGGCGGGGACACGATCCGGGGATCCATGGTAGGTTCGTAGGAGATGCCTCGGCTGTCGTGGATGAAGTAACCGAGGAAGGGAGGGTTGACGTCGGTGGCGGCGGCAGAAGCGGCGGATGAAGCCGGGGTCGGAGACGAGGCGGAGCCAGCGCTTGCATACGGCGGATGCACGGGGGAGGGTGCACGGCTGAGGGGGGAGGCGGAGGAGGATCTCGGAGAGTAGGTTTTCGTCCTCCAGCCGCGGCGCCGCCGGCGACATCTCGCGCCGCTGTGCTTTTTTTTAGGGTTACTACTAGGCGGGGAAATGCCGGAGTCGAAGCAGCCGCCACAGCGTGAGAAGTGCAGCAGGTAGTAGCCTGCAAGTGAGACTGAAAGCCCAGTAGAAGGAAGCCCACGACCACATCATCTCTCAGTATGTGCGGCCCGGCAGGAAGTTTCAGCTAATCCTTTCGGCTTTGCCTTGACACACACACACACACACACACAAAAAAAAAAGCTAATCCTTTTGCTGCAACCCCTAAAATAAGGCTATCCTAAGCCTTTTGTAATGCAGCTCAAAAGGAAATTTCTTTGGAAATGGATGAAGGGGCCAGTCACTGAAATGCTAAATCTTGTAAACAACCTGTGATCATCTAGTTCGTAGAAAAGATACATTTCTTTGGAAATAGTAGTAAGAAACTTGTCAAATAAAAAATATACATTTGGAATTTTTTTGGTAGAAAAGAACTAGCAAATTTATTTTTTTGGTTCTTTATAGAGGCTATCACCCTTAACTTGTCAAAACAATTGAAATGTGCTACACATTTCTTACTACTATTAACTGGGCACCAATCTTATTCTTATTTAATGAAAAAGGGAAATGTTTTGCTTCGTTTTAAAGAAATAGTTCTTGAGCGGTCAACATATAGTTATATATTAGTCCTTGTATATAATAGCAGAAGTTAGCCAGATGCATTTGAGTCCGTTCGAAATCAGACATTCTTAGAGACATAGTCACTTCACTTTACCGAAAGTTTTTTCCCCTCGTGACATCACTGCGATTTCGCACGTGCCGCGGCTAAGTCAACACATAAACAAGGTAGCTTTTCGAAGGTACCACCCTAAACAGTGAAGGCAACTTCCGAAGCCGTTGCCCCGGTTTCACTAGCTGTTACCATCCGACAGAAGACCAAACTTCAAGCGATACCTCTTAGAGGAAGCGACAAGCATGCCAATGACGCCCATTCCAGCAAAGCCAAAATTTTGGTTTTCACCTAGAGAGCCATGACTCAAATGACATGCCCTATCATGGCTTTGGCGATGAGAGGCATGGGACAGGCAACCAGCAGCTAGGTTTTTGAGAAAAGATTAAGTTGCGAGGGACTTTTCATCATATGGCCTCTTTTTTAAGAGGCTTCTGATAGAGAAATTCTACAGTGCAAGATTCATTCTACTTCTTTTTCTAGACAAGAAATTCATCCAATTTCCAGGTTGAAAGGGGTAACACAACGTCCCCAGCACACTGAAGCACAGGGGTATATATACATCATCTGTACTGTACGTTTCATTTCTTAAGAAACTAACTCAAATTCAGAGATGTTGTGGTACCATTACGCATTCAAACACGCAGAAAGAATGAAACGTCATTGGCATAAGCAGAGATTGTGGGACATGAGCAAACCATGCTGAAAAATATATGTTTTTTTTTTCGATAAAGATGCTGAAAAATATATGTGCACACACAAAATAGTATAAGGAATGCAAGTGAATGAACTCCAAGATTCAGCGACAGGGCCAACGCTCAAGCAGGTAGATGACGGCGGCAACATTCGGTTCAGCTTTGAGAGCAGCAAGAAGAGCCGTGGTACATGGTCAGTGGAACCGGTGGAGAAACCAGAAGTCGGAGAGGGGGAATACGAAGCGGAGGCAACCAGCCCAGGGTCCGCTGGTCAACTGACAGGTGTGGAGGATCACGCCTGTCAGGAGACATGACGATCCTCTGCTGGAACTGCCGGGGATTAGGCGATCCTCGGACAGTTCAAGAACTTACTCGCCTCGTGCATGCTCATCAACCAAAACTTCTGTTCTTGTCGGAAACGCGCCAAAATAAATTTGTAGTCGAAGGTCTTCGTTGGAGGTTAGGTCTTAAACACGTAGTTTCTTTTCACGAGCCCAGAAAGGGGGGAGGTCTAGCCCTCTTCTGGCACGAGGATGTAAAAGTCGAGTTGTTTAAGATAGGGAGTCGAATCATTGATGTAATCGTTCATGAATGGCCGAAAAATAATAAATGGAGATGCACGTTTGTTTACGGTGAGCCTCGCACACATCTCCGGCATCATATGTGGTCGTTGTTAAAAAGAATAAAACCTATGCTTAATGGCCCTTGACTTATGGCCCGGGATTTTAATGAAGCTATGTACCAAAAGGAACATTTTTCTGAAACAAAAAGAGGTGAAAGACAAATGATGGATTTCCGAGAAATTCTCTCACATTGTGATCTCCACGACCTCGGCTTCTCGGGAACGCCGTGGACGTACGATAATAAGGCCCAGTTCTTTTGACCGATTCTTTCAGAATCTTAATAATCGACCCTCCATCCAGCTTCTCCCAGAATCTTAAACCCATATATTTTTTACAATCCTAGTTATTTACATCCTAACTAATTAGGATTGTAAAAAAAATATGAGTTCAAGATTCTGGGGGAAGCTGGATGAAGGGTTGATTCTCAAGATTCTGAGAGAATCGGCCAAAAGAACTGGGCCTAAACAAGCAGGCAAACGTAACATTAAAGTACGCCTCGACCGTGCTGTGGCATGTCCAGAGTGGTCGAACATTTTCCCAAACTGCCAGGTTAAGCATCTGGTCTCTTCTAGGTCTGATCATACTCCTCTTTTTGTTGAGAAATTAAGCAATTGTTCGATTAATTTAATCCAATAATAAATCATGAACATGACATAGGCAGTGCTAATGACATACTGAATTTTGATGATGTACGCACGTACTAGGCAGATAGTAGAAATATCTACGCAAACCACTAGTACTGCACACATGAAAATAAACAGGAGTGGGGTAAATGTGTCATACCCTCCAGTAGGCCAGTCGGCCGTAGCAGCAGCGGAGGCGTTGGCCTCGTCGGCGATCGTCTTGTCAGCAGCAGCCTTCTCGGCAGCCACGCGATCGGCGTCAGTGCTCATGGTGAAGACAAAGGTGACGCGGAAGTAGTGGACGTAGAGGAAGTAGTCGAAAGAAGTGAGCAGTCGCGTAGGAGACGCTCCCCAAAAACCTAATCGCCTCTCTCCCATACAGGATCTGGAGAAGCGGGGTTTCGGAGGCCTGCTCTCCCGTCAGCCGTGTACGCGGTAGACGGGATGGGATCACCGAAGGCAGCAGCCGTGAAAGGAACGACCAGGGAGCAGTGGAGGTGTGAAGTGTTCTATTTGGCTGGGCTGCGATGCCTCATATATATAACCAGTCGGGTAGGAGAACGGTCCAGCAATAAACACGTTTAATTATAGACGTTTCATCTTCATAAAAACACGTTTAATGGCAGACGTTTCATCTCCATAAAAACATGTTTAATGACAGACGTTTCATCTCCATAAAAACACGTTTAATGACAGACGTTTCATCTCCATAAAAACACATTTAATGATAGACGTTTCCATCTTCACAATAAAACGTATTTATTATGGACGTTTTCATTTCCGCAATGAATATGACGTCTCATATTTATTTTGTGTCTGTAATGGACTCTCCAATTTTGACCGGCAAAACATTGCATCGGCTCGGCTAATTCCCGCAACCCGCGGCGCGCACGCGCGTCGTGATGAGGCGTGGCCATGTGAGACTAAACTTCCCACCACTCCTTTGACAACATGGGCTCTTAGGGATTTTCTGAAATTATTAAATGGGCCTATAGCCCAACTAATATTCAACAATCCCCCACCAGATCCCGAAGGCCCATGGTGTTGTCCTCTGTTCCAAACTCTGTTTTGATATACCAGTATTTTCAGTGGAGACCCGTTAAGGTTGAACATCCACCTAGAACAAATAGCTACATTCCTTCACAACTGAACAATGGACTAAGCCTTGAATTGTCAGTTTAGCGTAAAGAAGCTTCACCACATGTCTTACTAGTACTAGGTTGCCGAAGGCTGACCCCTCGGGTGGAGCATATAAGTCACACTCCTGGCCTATTCATGAGCTTACTAGAGATCACCCAATCTCATAGACTGTGACCAGCAGTCGGGCTCACATAGGTGTGTTCCTCCAAAGATTACTCTGTAGGATAGCATCTCGCTTACATAAGCTTTGGAACACATTAAGACAGTAGTCATCCTACCATACAGTATCGAGAGTATTGCATCTCCAACGGAGTGGGTCAGTATAGTTACTCTCCTCAGTTCACCACTGGCTTGTTTTCCCAGGTCCTACTTTACGGGATCTCCGATCACATAGGTTGGGTTACCACCATGGCAACTCATGTGGGTCTCATACCCATCTCCCTCGATGCATTATCTATCACGACACGTGATAGCCCTTTAGTAAAGGGATCTGCCAAATTCTTAGCCGTTTGGATATAATCCAACGCTATCACTCCAGAGTTTCTTAATTTTCTGACAGCTTTTAGTCTCATTCTTATGTGTTTGTTGGACTTCATGTTGTCCTTTGAACTCTTCACCTTGACAATAACTGTTTGATTGTCACAGTTCATAAGGATGACCGGAACCGGCTTCTCAACCACTGGCAAGTCCATCAAAAGATCTCGAAGCCATTCTGCTTCGCAACGTGATGTGTCTAATGCTGTTAATTCTGCTTCCATTGTCGATCTCGTTAAGATCGTTTGCTTGCAAGACTTCCAGGAAACAGCACCACCTCCAAGAGTAAACATATACCCTGTCGTGGCCTTCATCTCATCAGCACCAGAGATCCAATTCGCATCACTATACACTTCAAGTACCAACGGGTATCCGGTATAGTGAAGTCCATAGTTCATAGTACCTTTCAAATAGCACATAACTCTTTCTAAAGCATGCCAATGTACATCACCCGGTTTGGAAACAAACCGGCTCAGTTTGCTAACAGCAAATGCGATGTCAGGCCTCGTTGCGCTCACTAGATACATGAGTGAACCAACAATCTGAGAGTATCTCAATTGATCTATAGCTGTGCCTTTAGACTTTCGAATCAGCACACTAGAATCATATGGTGTTTGAGATGGTTTGCAGTCCGAATATCCAAAGCGACTCAACACCTTCTCAACATAATGGGATTGCAGAAGTGTAATCCCAACCTCATCATCTCTCAATAGCTTGATGTTCAAGATAACATCAGCCACTCCAAGGTCCTTCATCTCAAAGTTCTGAGATAAGAAGGACTTAACCTCCTCAATCAACTTGAGGCTAGTTCCAAATATCAGTATGTCATCAACATACAAGCACAGTATAACTCCTTCGCCCCCACCATAGCGATAGTATACACATTTGTCGGCCTCATTAACAACAAAGCCAACAGATGTCAACGTTTCATTAAACTTGTCATGCCATTGCTTAGGCGCTTGTCTCAGGCCATATAAAGATTTCACCAACCTGCACACCTTTCCTTCCTGACCATCTATCACAAAGCCATCAGGCTGTTGCATGTAGATTTCCTCCTTTAGCTCTCCGTTCAGGAAAGCCATCTTAACATCCATCTGATGGATGAGAAGACCATGCGAGGCCGCCAACGAGAGTAATACTCGAATGGTGGTCAGTCTGGCCACAGGTGAATAAGTGTCGAAGAAATCTTCTTCTTCTTTCTAGGCATAGCCCTTGGCCACAAGCCTAGCCTTGTACTTTTCAATCGTACCGTCGGGCCTAAGCTTCTTCTTGAACACCCACTTACATCCCAATGGTTTGCAACCATAAGGACGTTCAGTAATCTCCCAAGTCTCGTTAGCCATGATGAAATCCATCTCGCTACGGACCGCATCCTTCCAGTAGTCAGCTTCTGGAGAGGCATACGCTTCTGAAATAGAAGTGGGATTATCTTCCATGAGGTATATGAGGAAATCATCACCAAAGGTCTTTACAGTCCTTTGTCTCTTGCCCCTACCAAGGGTTTCCTCATGATTTTCATCATGTGTATGTTCATAATATTCCATTGGAATGGCAGGCTCAGGAGTTTCCTCAGATTTCTGTCTAGAAGTGCTTTGCATATCTCTCATGGGAAAAATATTCTCAAAGAATGTAGCATCCTTAGACTCCATAATTGTACCGACCTTCATGTCAGGTACCTCAGATTTCACTACTAGAAATCTATAGCCAACGCTATTCATAGTGTAGCCCAAATTAACACAGTCCACAGTCTTTGGCCCAAGCTTACGCTTTTTGGGGATCGGCACATTGACTTTCGCCAAGCAGCCCCAAGTACGTAAGTACGAGAGTGTTGTCCTTCTCTTTGTCCACTTCTCATAAGGAGTGATCTCGTTATCCTTTGTCGGAACTTTATTCAGGACATGACATGATGTCATTATAGCCTCCCCCCACCATGCCTTGGATAAACCCGACGTATCTAACATGGCGTTAACCAAATCAGTTAGAGTACGGTTTTTCCGCTCGGCAACCCCGTTTGACTGGAGTGAGTAGGGAGGCGTCCTCTCGTGAATAATACCGTGTTCCGCACAAAAGGCATCAAACTCTTTTGAGAAGTACTCTCCACCATGATCTGACCGGACTCGTTTAATTTTCTTTTCAAGTTGATTCTCAACTTCTGCCTTATAGATTTTAAAGTAGTGTAGAGCCTCATCTTTAGTATTTAATAGATACACATAGCAATATCTAGTGGAATCATCTATCAATGTCATGATGTATTTCTTTCCACCTTTAGTCAACACACCATTCATCTCACAAAGATCAGAATGTATGAGTTCCAGTGGCGCCAAGTGTCTCTCCTCTGCTGCCTTGTGAGGCTTGCGAGGTTGCTTAGATTGCACACACAAATGGCACATAGAACCTTTGGCTAAAGTGAAACTTGGGATTAAATTTGATTTTGCTAACCGCGTCATACTACCAAAACCAATGTGACAAAGACGTGAATGCCAAACTTCTGTTTCATTAATACTCGAATGAATATTGTTCACGACTTTATTACAAAAATCAGCGAGGGAAAAACGGAATAGACCTCCGCATTCATAACCTTTTCCAACAAACAGTCCATATTTCGTAACAACTACTTTATTAGACTCGAATACCAACTTAAACCCTTCTCTACATAGAAGGGAACCACTAACGAGATTCTTCTTGATGGCGGGGACATGCTGCACGTTCTTCAGTTGCACGATCCTTCCCGAAGTAAACTTCAGATCGACCGTGCCAACACCATGAACAGAAGCACTCGCGCCGTTCCCCATCAGTACGGACCCGTTCCCTGTGGCCTGATAAGAAGAAAACAATGAAATATCAGCACACACATGAATATTTGCACCTGTGTCAATCCACCAATGGGTAGACTGACAAACTGAAAATACAGTAAACAGATTACCGTACCCAGATGGCCCACTCTCATTGTTGCTCACAATCATGTTGACAGTCTTGGAGTCCTGTCCTGGCTTCTTGAACTTGTTTGGGCATTTGGCAGCCCAATGTTCATCTGAACCACAAGTAAAACAGCCACCCTTCTTCTTATCTTTCTTGAAGGTCTTCTTGCCCTTCTTCTTAAACTCGGTATTCTGTTGGACACCATTCTTCCCATTGGGCTTGTGGGGGTTGAAGTTCTTCTACACCACATTGGCGACAGAGGTCCCTTCAGTCCCTTTTCCGTGTGAGTCCTTTGCCCTCGAATTCTGCTCGACACTCAGATGGCCAATGACATCCTCAACTGAGAATTCACGCCTCTGATGTTTTAGAGTAGTGGCAAAGTTTCTCCAGAAATTGGGTAACTTAGCGATAATGCAACCCGCGACAAATTTGCCCGGCAGTACACACTTGAGAAGCTCAAGCTCCTTAGCGATGCACTGTATCTCATGAGCATGTTCCAATACAGAACGGTTTTCGACCATTTTGTAATCGTGGAACTGCTATATAATATACATCTCGCTCCCAGCATCCGTTGCGCCGAATTTAGATTCGAGCGCCTCCCACAAGTCCTTGGCAACCCGCATATGTAAGTATGCATCAACCAGCTTATCTCCAATCACGCTCAGAACACATCCAACAAAGACGACGGTGGCCTCCCTGAACGCCTTCTCCTGTTCAGGAGCGATCGTTCCCGTGGGAGTAACACCGGCGACCCAGAACACGTTCATCGTCGTGAGCCATAAGACGGTTTTGGTCTGCCAACGCTTAAAGTACGTCCCCGTAAATGGGGCTGGTTTCAGTGCAGCAGCAAAACCATGGATCAAAAATTGCCTACACACATTAGGTTTTTGGATTGTTGAGAAATTAAGCAATTCTTCGATTAATTTAATCCAATAATAAATCATGAACATGACATAGGCAGTGCTAATGACATACTGAATTTTGATGATGTACACACGTACTAGGCAGATAGTAGAAATATCTACGCAAACCACTAGTACTGCACACATGAAAATAAACAGGAGTGGGGTAAATGTGTCATACCCTCCAGTAGGCCAGTCGGCCGTAGCAACAGCGGAGGCGTTGGCCTCGTCGGCGATCGTCTTATCAGCAGCAGCCTTCTCGGCAGCCACACGATCGGCGTCAGTGCTCATGGTGAAGACAAAGGTGACGCGGAAGTAGTCGACGTAGAGGAAGTAGTCGAAAGAAGCGAGCAGTCGCGTAGGAGACGCTCCCCAAAAACCTAATCGCCTCTCTCCCGTACAGGATCTGGAGAAGCAGGGTTTCGGAGGCTTGCTCTCCCGTCAGTCGTGTATGCGGTAGACGGGATGGGATCACCGAAGGCAGCAGCCGTGAAAGGAACGACCAGGGAGCAGTGGAGGTGTGAAGTGTTCTATTTGGCTGGGCTGCGATGCCTCATATATATAACCAGTCGGGTAGAAGAACGGTCCAGCAATAAACACGTTTAATTATAGACGTTTCATCTCCATAAAAACACGTTTAATGGCAGACGTTTCATCTCCATAAAAACATGTTTAATGACAGACGTTTCATCTCCATAAAAACATATTTAATGATTGACGTTTCATCTCCATAAAAACACGTTTAATGATAGACGTTTCCATCTTCACAATAAAACGTATTTATTATGGACGTTTTCATTTCCGCAATGAATATGACGTCTCATATTCATTTTGTGTCTGTAATGGACTCTCCAATTTTGACCGGCAAAACATTGCATCGGCTCGGCTCATTCCCGCAACCCGCGGCGCGCGCGCGCGCGTCGTGACGAGGCGTGGCCATGTGAGACTAAACTTCCCACCACTCCCTTAACAGCATGGGCTCTTAGGGATTTTCTGAAATTATTAAATGGGCCTATAGCCCAACTAATATTCAGCACTTTTAATATATATTACACAGAAGCCAAATGGGAGAAGTTCTGGCCGTCGTTGCCGTAGATATGAAATATACTGGGAAAAGGAAAAAGCTCTAGCAGATGAAGTGGAAGTTGCATGGTTCATGCATAGGCAGGCAGCGGACCTAGGAGTTGTAGCAACAAAACTTGAGTGTGTGATGGATGCGCTGCACTCATGGAGTAGCAGAACAGTAGGCTCGGTCCCAAAGAAAATAGAAAAAATGCGAAAAGACTTGGAAGGGATTTTACACAGTAATGACCCAAACAGATAGATGATCCAAAGACGGCTAGAAAAAGAACTAGATAGTCTGCTAGAGAAAGAAGAACTCTTCTGGAAGCAAAGATCGAGACTGGATGATATCCGTAATGGCGACAGGAATACGGATTTTTTTCACCGTAAGGCAACATGGAGGAAAAAGAAAAAGGAAATTAGCCAGCTGGAGAAGGAAGATTGTAGCGTCACAGATAATACTCTTATGATGGAGGAGCTTGCCTCGTCATTTTTCCAGAAATTATACACAGCCAATCCGGACGTACAACCTGAAATTATACTGGACACTATAGAGCCCCAAATTACACAACAGATGAATGACATGTTATGCAGTGAATTTTCCAACGAAGAGACCAGCAACGCACTGTTCCAAATAGGGCCGCTGAAGGCCCCCGGAGCTAGATTTTATCAAAGGCATTGGGGTACCCTGAAAGAGGAGGTGATTAAGGCAGTAAGGGAGTTCTTTAACTCGGGCATCATGCCGGAGGGAGTGAATAATACAGAAGAATCTTTGCGTGAACCTGCTAGGCTTCTTGGACGTGTATGGGAACACAAAAAATACATCAGAGGCACGGGAGGACCAGCAACATGTGCACGAAAAAGACGGCATGCCTCCAAAGCAGTATGAATGTCCTGCCAGCTATGCTCTTACCAAAGAAGAGAAGGAAATCTTCTTTGAATGCCTGCTCAGTATGAAGGTCCCGTCTGACTTCTCGTCGAATATAAGGGGAATAATAAATATGGCAGAGAAAAAGTTTCAGAACCTAAAGTCTCATGACTGCCACGTGATTATGATGCAACTAATTCCGGTTGCATTGAGGGGGCTTCTACCGGAAAACGTTCGATTAGCCATTGTGAAGCTATGTGCATTCCTCAATGCAATCTCTCAGAAGGTGGTCGATCCAGAAATCCTACCAAGGTTAAGGAGTGATCTGGCGCAATGTCTTGTCAGTTTCGAGCTGGTGTTCCCACCATCCTTCTTCAATATCATGACGCACGTCCTAGTTCATCCAGTCGACGAGATTGCCATTCTGGGCCCTGTATTTCTACACAATATGTTCCCCTTTGAGAGGTTCATGGGAGTCTTAAAGAAATATGTTCGTAACCGTGCTAGGACAGAAGGAAGCATCTCCACGGGCCATCAAACAGAGGAGGTCATTGGGTTTTCTGTTGACTTCATTACTGACCTTAAGAAGATTGGTCTCTCTCAATCACGGTATGAGGGGAGACTGACTGGAAAAGGCACGCTAGGAGCGGACTCAATAATATGTAGGGACGGGCATTCTTGGTCTCAAGCACACTACACAGTTCTACAGAATTCTACCTTGGTGACCCCATATATCAATGAACACAAGAATATTCTGCGCTCCAAACACCCGGAGCAGTGTGACGACTGGATTACATGTGAACACATCAGGACTTTCGGCAGTTGGTTGCAAACACGTCTCATGGGTGACAACGCTGTTTCTGATGAGCTGTACTCGTTGGCCAGGGGACCATATTCGACTGTATTGACTTACAAAGGGTACGAGATAAATGGGAATACATTTTACACGATCGCCCAAGATCAAAAGAGCACCAACCAAAATAGTGGTGTCCGCTTTGATGCAGCAACCAAGAGGGGAAAGGACACATATTATGGTTACATAGTGGACATATGGGAACTTGACTATGGACATGATTTTAAGGTCCCTTTGTTTCAGTGCAAATGGGTCAATCTGTCAGGAGGCGGGGTACAGGTAGACCCATAGTACGGAATGACAACAGTGGATCTGAACAATCTTGGGTACACAGATGAACCATTTGTCCTAGCCAATGATGTGGCGCAGGTTTTCTATGTGAAGGACAAGTCTACCAAACCGAGAAAAAGAAAAGATAAGGAAGCGAATACATCATACGATGAGCCAAAGTGCCACATAATTTTTTCAGAAAAAAGAGACATCATGAGAGTGGAGGGCAAGACAAACATGTCTGAAGATTATGAAAAGTTTCATGAAATTCCTCCCTTCAAAGTCAAGGCTGACCCAAGCACCCTGTTAAACGATGAAGATTATCCATGGTTACGGCGCAATAAGCAAAGGACACAAGCGAAGAAAAAGTGAAGACTTTCTCTCCACAACTATTATGATGATGCCTTTGATCTAGACTATCACTGCAGTTACATGTCAAGAAATGAAATCCCTTTGTAACAGATGAGTTTTCGTCCGAAACCCTGATATACTTCGAAAGAGATTGTCCATTTTGTACATGAAGTGCATCCAGTTTTTGCCATAACCCTCTCAACTTTTTAGAACATGCTATGTGGGTGAAATGATGATACCATGCCAACTTTCAACCTTTTTAGAGTTCATTTGTAGTGCTTTTCAATTTCAGGGTCATTTAGCTTAAAAAATCAGTAAATACATGAAAAATACCAAATGAAGTCAGAAAGGGTTGAAAATTGATGATGTGGCTTTGAATGGTTCATAACACACAAAAAGTATGGAGTTCAAATAAGTTCAAAAAAAAAGAAATACCTTTGTAACAGATGAGTTTTCGTCCGAAACCCTAATACTTCGAAAGAGATTGTCCGTTTTGTAAACGAAGTGCATACAGTTTTTGCCGTAACCCTCTCAACTTTTTAGAACATGTTATGTGGGTGAAATGATGATACCATGCCAACTTTCAACCTTTTTAGAGTTCATTTGTAGTGCTGTTCAATTTCAGGGTCATTTAGCTTAAAAAATCAGTAAATGCATGAAAAATACCAAATGAAGTCAGAAAGGGTTGAAAATTGATGATGTGGCTTTGAATGGTGCATTTTGAACACACAAAAATTCTGGAGTTCAAATAAGTTCAAAAAAATGGAATCCCTTTGTAACAGATGAGTTTTCGTATGAAACCCTGATACTTCGAAAGTGATTGTCCATTTTGTACACGAAGTGCATCCAGCTTTTGCCGTAACCCTCTCAACTTTTTAGCACATGCTATGTGGGTGAAATGATGATACATTGCCAACTTTCAACCTTTTCAGAGTTCATTTGAAGTGCTTTTCAATTTTATGGTCATTTAGCTCAAAGAATGAACTAATAGCAAAAAGAATGAACTAGAAAACTTTTATGAAACCCTAATAGCAAAAAGAATGAACTAAAAATAATCAATTAAAATATTCTGTTATGATCAACTAAAACAAAACTATAATATTCTTCAATAGCAAAAAGAATCAACTAAAAAGCTTTTGTAAAACTCTAATAGCAAAACGAATCAACTAAAAAGATTTTATAAACCTCTAGTATTTTTGAAACTAATTTTTTATAAAATTTATGCAACTAAAATTATCAAAGTATTTTTTGTTCAAAACATTAATAGCAAAAAGAATTTTCATAAGAGTTTTTTTTGTTAGAAACTTTAATAGCGAACTAAAATAACAAAATCTGTTTTTTGATTAAAACAGACATTTAAAATAACCTAAAAATTACCAAATTGATATAATGATAAAACACAGTAATATTAAATAGCAGGAAAAAGAATCACTCAAAAATCTATTTTTATAGTAAAGTTATTCACAAACTAGTGATTCACACAAATTTAAAAGAATTCAAATTTAAACTATTCAAATTTGAAAACTAATGGCACTAACAGAAAGTTTATAATTTTTGTGACCTAAAAGCAAAAAAGAATCACTGAAAAACTGTAAGTATTTAGTAAGTACAAACAAAAGAAAATGAATAAAGCAAAAAAGAAAACAAAAAAACTAGAAAAATTTTTTTAAAAAAATGCCACCTACTGGGCCACCACGGCCTAAAGACGACTAGAAACCCAACCAGCTAGTTGGGCCAGGATTCAGGCCCACAGCAGGCCCAATAGGCCCACAGGCAGAGGAGTGTGCGATTAGGCATGTAAGCCTGCAGTTGAGAGGAGCTCGAGAGGGTTGGCGCAGCAGCGCTTATAAACCACTCTCGAGCCCTCTCAGCTAGCGAGGTGGGACTAAACTTTTGGCCCCGGGCAGCACACCCCTTTTGTTCCGATTGGTGGCACCAACCGGGCCCAATACCAACCTTTGGTCCCGGTTGGTGGCACCAACTGGGACCGATGCTACCCTTTCGTCCCGGTTCGTGCCACCAACCGGGACCAAAGGTCTCTGCTTCCCGCCCTTTGGGCTGACGAAAAGAGACCTTTGGTCCCGGTTTGTGGCACCAACCGGGACTAAAGGGGGCATTGGTCCCAGTTGGTGCCATGAACCGGGACCAAAGGTGGTTGCTATATAACCCAAGACGTAGGAAATTTCCCCCCACCCGCCATTCTTCTCTCGACGACGCCGCCAGGCTGCTGCTGCTGCCCTCGACGCCGTCACCTCCTCGAGCCGCCCTGAGGTCGCCGTCGCCGTCGCCGCCCGCTCCTCGTCGCCGTCGCCGTCCCTGCCCCGACGTCGACGCGCCGCCCCGCGCCCCTGCCCTGCCCCGACGCGCCGCCCCATGCCCCCTGCCTCGACGCGCGGCCGCCCCGTGCCCCTGCCCCGACCACGCCGCACCTCTCCTCCCCGTTCGGTACGGCCGGCGCCCCCTTCCTCCCTGTCCTCCTCTCTCTGTCCTGTTTTTTTTTTCATATATATGATGATTTTTTTTCATAGATGATATGTAGTGTATATGATGATATGTATGTGTATATATGATGATATGTCCTGATTTTTCATAATTTTTTGTTCATATATATGATGATTTTTTTCATAGAATATGATGTTTTTTTGTTCATAGATGATCATATATATGATGTTTTTTTGTTCATATGTATGCATGGATGTGGATGGAATATGATGTTTTTTTGTTCATAGAATATGATTTTTTTTATTCGTAGAATTTTTTTTTGTTCATGAGAGAGGCGGGGACGTCGGACATTCACGAGAGAGGCGGTCCGGTCGTCGGACATGTCATGTGGAATTTTTTTTTGTTCATAGAAAACTCCTAGCACTTCGACATGAGGGGGGACGTCGATCAACCCCCTCTCGCCCGACCAAACTCTCGAGTCCACCCAAACCGGGACTGAGATGTGATAGGTAGTATTTTTTTTGTTCATAGAAAACTCCGTTAACTCTTCAACATGAGGGGGGACGTCGATCAACCCCCTCTCGCCCGACCAAACTCTCGAGTCCACCCAAACCGGGACTGAGATGTGATAGGTAGTATTTTTTTTGTTCATAGAAAACTCCGGTAACTCTTCAACATGAGGGGGGACGTCGATCAACCCCCTCTCGCCCGACCAAACTCTCGAGTCCACCCAAACCGGGACTGAGATGTGATAGGTAGTATTTTTTTTTTGTTCATAGAAAACTCGTGTAACTCTTCAACATGAGGGGGGACTCGATCAACCCCTCTGCCCGACCAAACTCTCGAGTCCACCCAAACCGGGACTGAGATGTGATAGTAGTATTTTTTTTTGTTCATAGAAAACTCCGGTAACTCTTCAACATGAGGGGGGACGTCGATCAACCCCCGCTCGCCCGACCAAACTCTCGAGTCCACCCAAACCGGGACTGAGATGTGATAGGTAGTATTTTTTTTATTCATAGAAAACTCCGGTAACTCTTCAACATGAGGGGGGACGTCGATCAACCCCCTCTCGCCAAACCGGGACTGAAAAAGCGTTGTCGAGGCCACCCCAAACCCTAGAAGCGTCGAGGCCACCCAAATTTACCAATTTTAAAGAGCGTTGTCGAGGCATAGCGATTATTTTTTGCAAAGTGTCATCTCCTGAAAGTATAACCCCGATAACTTTGACATGTGGGGGGACGTCGGACATGCATGAGAGAGGCGGTCCGCAACTAATCCATTGCTCATATATGCATATGATTCCTTGTTGTGATTAATTAGCTAGGTCTATGTTTTCCACTAATATATCCATCTCTCATGTTTGTATATTGCCATGTTGTAATATTTGCAGAAACTATGGATAGAGACTTAGAACAAGAAGAGTTGTTGGGGGATATAATCCCCGACGGAGGTGATGTCTTATCGTTTCTCAATGACGCCGATGGTCAGGAAGGAGCGGATGACGGCTCCGGTGATCCAACAATGGAGGAGGAAGGAGATCATGACGGCTCCGATGACCGAATGGCGGAGGAAGAAGACCATGATGACGGCTCCGGTGACCGAACAGAGGAGGGAGCTGTTGCAAAGTCCGGCGAGGTATATATATTAATTAAGCATGTGCTGACTTGATGCATTAATTGTTTTGGTATGTACATATATTAACGCTTCTTTCTTCTTTTATAGCCCTCCGGATCGAGCCAAACTTCCGTAAGGAGACGAGGCCCGAAGAAAAGGTTGCGCCAGGATGAAAGGTTCACGATCACAGCAATCGCGGACGATGGCCAACCGATTGAACCCAAGCGGACGAAGGACACATTTGTTAGTCAGTGCGGAGCTATTGTTAGGGACAGCGTCCCGATCAGCGTCGAGCAATGGAATAAGAGTAAGGACCACCCTGAAGTTTCTTATGTCCAGGATAGACAGAAAACTGATCTTTGGACCGCGCTGATGGCAAATTTCACCCTACCGCTAGAGGAGGATCCGAATAAGCCAGTTATAGAGCCAAAGGTCAAGGCGTTTGCTCTTAAGAAGATGGCAGATCTATTCAGAAACTGGAAGAAAGAGTTGAACACAAAGTTTGTCGAGCAAGGGAAGACTCCAGAATTCAAGGGCCAATATGAGAAGATAAGAGATCACTGGCCCGCATTTGTGGCCTACAAGACATCAGAGAAGGGTAAGCAAAGGTCAGAGACAAACAAGAAAAATGCTGCAAAGAAGAAGTATCACCATCACATGGGGTCAGGTGGCTACTACAAAGCCCGGCCGTTGTGGGACAAAGCTGAGCAAGACCTTCGTGCTAAAGGGGTCCAACTAGCGACATTGAACTGGCCAGACCGTTCAAGGACTTGGTTCTTCAGGGTTGGGGGAACTTTGGACCCAGAAACAGGGGAGTGTCGTTGGACGGACGAGCAACTTGCAATACCCATCAAGAAGCTTCAGAAATATATCAGCACAGCGCAGAAAGGGAAGTTCATTCCCGACAGAGAGAAGGACGAGCTGACTAAGGCCCACGGGAATCCTGAGCACCCTGGACGAACACGAGGCACACCAGGCTCCGTTCCGTGGGTGGTTGGGTTTCCCGGCGCAGGCGGTTACAGAAGCCGAGAGAGAAAGAGGAAAGCGGAGCTGAGCGAAATGCAGAAGCTCAATGCAAGAATAGCGAAGCTAGAGGAACTTGCAGCTGCCGGCCAACCATCTCAGTGGCACGAAGATCCTGCCCCAGAAGCTACCCCACCATCTCAGTGGAGAAGCAGCGTGGCTTCCACGGAGCTCGTTCAGCCTGATTTCACGGCTCCTCGCTACCCGACCCGTGGATACTATCACGGAGGCTCAACATTGCGAGCTTATGACGA
The DNA here is from genome assembly GCA_011799875.1 of Thinopyrum elongatum. Lineage (NCBI taxonomy): Eukaryota > Viridiplantae > Streptophyta > Magnoliopsida > Poales > Poaceae > Thinopyrum > Thinopyrum elongatum. Next base: position 72,484,459 of record CM022302.1, on the reverse strand, counting down.
AATGGCAGAACCTGACTTTGAAGGCGGCTGTTGATGTCTACTACGCAACTTTATCCTTGTAGACGTTGTTGGGCCTCCAAGTGTAGAGTTTTGTAGGACAGTAGCAAATTTCCCTCAAGTGGATGACCTAAGGTTTATCAATCCGTGGGAGGCGTAGGATGAAGATGGTCTCTCTCAAACAACCCTGCAACCAAATAACAAAGAGTCTCTTGTGTCCCCAACACACCCAATACAATGGTAAATTGTATAGGTGCACTAGTTCGGCGAAGAGATGGTGATACAAGTGCAATATGGATGGTAGATATAGGTTTTTGTAATCTGAAAATATAAAAACAGCAAGGTAACTAGTAACAAAAGTGAGCGAAAACGGTATTGCAATGCTTCGAAACAAGGCCTAGGGTTCATACTTTCACTAGTGCAAGTTCTCTCAACAATGATAACATAATTAGATCATATAACAATCCCTCAACGTGCAACAAAGAGTCACTCCAAAGTCACTAATAGCGGAGAACAAACGAAAAGATTATTGTAGGGTACGAAACCACCTCAAAGTTATTCTTTCTGATTGATCTATTGGGCTATTCCTATAAGTCTCACAAACAGCCCTAGAGTTCATACTAAAATAACACCTTAAGACACACATCAACCAAAACCCTAATGTCACCTAGATACTCCAATGTCACCACAAGTATCCGCGGGTTTGATTATACGATATGCATCACACAATCTCAGATTCATCTATTCAAACCAACACAAAGAACTTCAAAGAGTGCCCCAAAGTTTCTACCGGAGAGTCAAGACGAAAACATGTGCCAACCCCTATGCATAAGTTCACAAGGTCACGAACCCGCAAGTTGATCACCAAAACATACATCAAGTGGATCACGTGAATATCCCATTGTCACCACAGATAATCACATGCAAGACATACATCAAGTGTTCTCAAATCCTTAAAGACTCAATCCGATAAGATAACTTCAAAGGGAAAACTCAATTCATTACAAGAATGTAGAGGGGGAGAAACATCATAAGATCCAACTATAATGGCAAAGCTCGCGGTACATCAAGATCGTGCCAAATCAAGAACACGAGAGAGAGACCAAACACATAGCTACTGGTACATACCCTCAGCCCCGAGGGTGAACTACTCCCTCCTTGTCATAGAGAGTGCCGGGATGATGAAGATGGCCACCGGTGATGGTTTCCCCCTCCGGCAGTGTGCCGGAACAGGGTCCCGATTGGTTTTTGGTGGCTACAGAGGCTTGCGGCGGCGGAACTCCTGATCTAGGTTTTGTTCTGGGGTTTTTGGGATTTATAAGAGGTGTTGGCGTCGGGAACAAGTCAGGGGGACCCACGAGGCAGCCACAAGTTAGGGGGGCGCGCCCTAGGGGGGCCCTCCACCCTTGTGGTGGCCTCGGGACTCCTCTCCGATAACTTTTCATTCCAGTATTTTTTATATTTTTCAAAAATATTCTCCGTGGATTTTCAGGTCAATTGGACTCCGTTTGATATTCCTTTTCTGCGAAGCTCAAAAACAAGGAAAAAAACATAAACTGGTACTGGGCTCTAGGTTAATAGGTTAGTCCCAAAAATCATATAAAATAGCATATAAATGCATATAAAACATCCAAGATAGATAATATAAAACATCCCCAAGCTTAATTCCTGCTCGTCCTCGAGTAGGTAAATGATAAAAACAGAATTTTTGATGTGGAATGCTACCTAACATATTTATCCATGTAATTTTCTTTATTGTGGCATGAATGTTCAGATCCATAAGATTCAAAACAAAAGTTTAATATTGACATAAAAACAATAATACTTCAAGCATACTAACAAGGCAATTATGTCTTCTCAAAATAACATGGCCAAAGAAAGCTATCCCTACAAAATCATATAGTCTGGCTATGCTCCATCTTCATCACACAAAATACTCAAATCATGCACAACCCCGATGACAAGCCAAGCAATTGTTTCATACTTTTAACGTTCTCAAACTTTTTCAAGTTTCACGCAATACATGAGCGTGAGCCATGGACATAGCACTATAGGTGGAATAGAAGGTGGTTGTGGAGAAGACAAAAAAGAGGGAGATAGTCTCACATCAACTAGGCGTATCAACGGGCTATGGAGATGCCCATCAATAGATATCAATGTGAGTGAGTAGGGATTGCCATGCAACGGATGCACTAGAGCTATAAGTTTATGAAAGCTCAAAAAGAAAACTAAGTGGGTGTGCATCCAACTTGCTTGCTCATGAAGACCTAGGGCAATTTGAAGAAGCCCATCGTTGGAATATACAAGCCAAGTTCTATAATGAAAAATTCCCACTAGTATATGAAAGTGACAACATAGGAGACTCTCTATCATGAAGATCATGGTGCTACTTTGAAGCACAAGTATGGAAAAAGGATAGTAACATTGCCCCTTCTCTCTTTTTCTCTCATTTTTTTCCTTTTTTTTCTTTATTTTTCTTTTTTCTTTCTTTCTTTCTCCTTTTCTTTTTTTTCCTTTTTTTTCTTTTATTTCCTCACATGGGACAATGCTCTAATAATGAAAATCATCATACTTCTATTTACTTACAACAAAAAAATTACAACTCGATACTAGAACAAAATATGACTCTATATGAATGCCTCCGGCGGTGTACCGGGATGTGCAATGACTCAAGAGTGACATGTATAAAAAAAATGATGAAAGGTGGCTTTGCCACAAATACGATGTCAACTACATGATCATGCAAAGCAATATGACAATGATGATGCGTGTCATAATAAACGGAACGGTGGAAAGTTGCATGGCAATATATCTCGGAATGGCTATGGAAATGCCATAATAGGTAGGTATGGTGGCTGTTTTGAGGAAGGTATATGGTGGGTTTATGGTACCGGCGAAAATTGCGCGGCACTAGAGAGGCTAGCAATGGTGGAAGGATGAGAGTGCGTATAATCCATGGACTCAACATTAGTCATAAAGAACTCACATACTTATTGCAAAAATCTATTAGTCATCGAAACAAAGTACTACGCGGATTCTCCTAGGGGGATAGATTGGTAGGAAAAGACCATCGCTCGTCCCCGACCGCCACTCATAAGGAAGACAATCAAAAAATATCTCATGCTCCAACTTCGTTACATAACGGTTCACCATACGTGCATGCTACGGGACTCACAAACCTTAACGCAAGTATTTCTCAAATTCACAACTACTCACTAGCATGACTCTAATATCACCATCTTTATATCTCAAAACAATCATAAGGAATCAAACTTCTCATAGTATTCAATGCACTTTATATGAAAGTTTTTATTATATCCCTCTTGGATGCCCATCATATTAGGACTAAATTCATAACCTAAGCACATTACCATGCTGTTTAGAGATACTCTCAAAATAATATAAGTGAAGCATGAGAGTTCAACAATTTCTTCAAAATAAAACCACCGCCGTGCTCTAAAAGATATAAGTGAAGTACTAGAGCAAATGACAAACTACTCCACAAGATATAAGTGAAGACCAATGAGTAGTCGAATAATTATGTAACTATGTGAAGACTCTCTAACATTTAAGAATTTCAGATCTTGGGATACTATTCAAACAGAGAGCAAAACAAAATAAAATGACATTCTAAAAATAGCACACATCATGTGAAGAAGTAAAAACTTAGGTCAACCGATACTAACCGATGATTGTTGATGAAGAAAGGTGGGATGCCAACCGGGGCATCCCCAAGCTTAGATGCTTGAGAATTCTTGAAATTTAACTAGGGATGCCTTGGGCATCCCCAAGCTTGAGCTTTTGTGTCTCCTTAATTCCTTTTATATCACGGTTTCCCTAAATCTTAAAAACTTCATCCACACAAAACTCAACAAGAACTTGTGAGAAAAGTTAGTATAAATCAAATGCAAAACCTTATCATTCTCTACTGTAGAAAATCACTAAAATTATTATTTTACATTGCATACTAAATGCCTCTGCATATTTAATACTCATATCCTCAAATAGAATCATTAAACAGGCAAACATATGCAAACAATGCAAATATAACAGCAATCTGTCTAAACAGGACAGTCTGTAAAGAGTGCAATTGTACTCATACTTAACTAACTCCAAAACCTCTGAAAAATTACCACACTTTAGAAAAAAATTTGTTAATCATTTTTTAAAAATTTCAAGATTTTATCATGTTCTGACTTTCCAGAAGAATTCAGACAATGATAGAAAACTTTCTGTTTTTAAAACAGCAACACATAGACTTGCAAAATAAGCATGGTAAAGGCTAAACTTGATCTTTTATTGAACTAAAAGATGCAAAACATTACTCTAAATAACATAAAGTATACTAATAAAATAAAATGATGCTCCAAGCAAAACTCATATCATGTGACGAATAAAAATATAGCCTCAAGTAAATTTACCGATGATGTTGGAGACGAAAGAGGGGATGCCTTCCGGGGCATCCCCAAGCTTAGTTGCTTGGATCTTCCTTGAATATTACCTTGGGGTGCCCTGGAAATCCCCAAGCTTAGGCTCTTGTCACTCCTTATTCTCCTCATATCAATATCTCACCCAAAACTTGAAAACTTCAATCACACAAAACTTAACAAAACCTTCGTGAGATCCGTTAGTATAATAAAACAAATCATTCACTTTGGTACTGTCAAGACAAGATTCATAACTTTTCTCTCATTATTCGTACTGTACCCTATCATTTCTACAATTTATATTAAGCAATATAAGCCATAGAGACTAGAAAACAAGCAAACTATGCATCGAAAACAGAATCTGTCAAAAACAGAACAGTCTGTAAAGATCTGAATTGAAATCATACTTCTGTAACTCCAAAAATTCTTAAAAATTAGGAAAACTTATAAAATTTGTGTATCAATCTTTTGTAAAAAAATCATAGAAAAATCACATTCCAGTGAATTTTAGAAATTCCTGGACTGGGCGCAAAAGTTTCTGTTTTTGCACAGAATCAAGTCAACTATCACCCACACTATCCCAAAGGCTTTACTTGGCACTTTATTGAAAAAAAAGCTATAAAACATGATTAATACAGTAGCTTAATCATGTGAACACACAAAAACAATAGGGGTAAATATTGGGTTGTCTCCCAACAAGCGCTTTTCTTTAATGCCCTTTTAGCCAGGCATGATGATTTCAATGATGCTCACATAAAAGATAAGAATTGAAACATAATGGGAGCATCATGAAGCATATGAATAACACATTTAAGTCTAACCCACTTCCTATGCATAGGGATTTTGTGAGCAAACAAATTATGAGAACAAGAATCAACTAGCATAGGAAGGTAAAACAAGCAAAACTTCAAGATTTTCAACACATAGAGAGGAAACTTGATATTATTGCAATAAGTAGAAGCATGTGTTCCTCTCTCATAATAATTTTCAGTAGTATCATGAATGAATTCAACAATATAGATATCACATAAAGCATTATTTTCATGATGCACAAGCTGGAATGGTATTATATTCATTGGCAAGAATTTTAGTTTTTATATACCAAGGACTAGAGAACCAAGCAGCTTTTGCAAATGGGCAAGTAAATAACAGATGTATATCATCTTCCTATTGACCACACCTAGTACAATTCTTCTTAATATGCGACGAGTATTTACCTGCTCTCATACTTGTTGGAATTGCTCTTCTAAGAAGCCTCCATGCAAAGGTTTGTACTCTTGGTACCATACCTTTGTCTTTCCAAACCTATTTTAGTAATTGCTTAGTTTCTTGCGGCACTTGTCTTGGTGTGGGTGCTCCCTGCTCATGCATATCTTGTAAACAGGCCCTGTAAGCACTTTTAGATGTGCATTTTCCTAAAGGATGTAACTTCCAACAGAGTATATCCCTTCCTTCCTGCTCAATTATGGGTATTTGCACTATCATGTTGGCAATTTGCTGATCAAAAAGAGCATACACCAAGTTAGTATTCCAAGCTTTCTGGTTTGGGGTCCATAGATCCTTGACCTGAGAAGGATAACTATAGTGACCTGGTTGAATGATTAAATGATCATATATTGATCCCCAATAAGGGAACCAGGGGGTACTCCAATTAGAAGAGTTTCCATCAAGAATCAAGAATTTGATAACTTACATTGGCTTGCAGGATATGTCTTACCTTCATAATCGAAGACCAAAAGGCAGATTTGGGAAGATTGGTCTTTGCTCTCCATATGGATGTGTCATGGTAGTATTTAGCTTTGAGTACCCTGGATAAGAAACTTTCAGGGTCTTCTGCAATTCGCCATGCTGCTGAGAGGATAAGACCTCTATTCACTGCTTGTAGATCTTTAATTCCTAAGCCTCCCTCACATTTTGGAATACAAACATCTTTCCATGCCCTAAAACAAAGAGTTCTCTTTGTTGGTTCTTCTTTTATACCTGTCCACCAAAAATTCCTGATAATGGATGTGAGCTTGGCAATTAGTTTCCTGGAAAAGAGAATATTAGACATATAATAAACAAGGATGGAAGTAAAAACATAATTTATAAGAGTTAATCTTGCTGCATGAGAAAGCATGTTGGCCTTGTATCCTGTTAGCTTAGCACTAAATTTATCAGCAACAAAATCATAAGCTGTGGATCTGTCTTGGGAGAATTAAGGGATGTCCTAAGTGAATGAAGTTTTCATTGATTTCCTGGACAGGAAAGATTCTCTTAATGCCGTCCTTGATGCTGTCTGTGACATTCTTACTAAAGATGACTCCAGATTTGCTCCAGTTTGGTGTTTTACCTGAAAGATTGCAAAAGTTTTGGAGAATTTGGTACATGTTGTTTGCTTCATCAATAGTTGCATGCCCACAAATTAATAAGTCATCAGCAAACATAAGAGAGTGTATAGGCGGTCATCCTGTTCCCAACGAGATCCCTGTTAAATGATTAGAACACATGGCTTCCTGTAGAGAAATGGAAAGTTCATTAATTGCTAGGATAAACAAATAAGGAGATAAAGGACAACCTTGTCTAATGCCTCTGCTGCTCTGAAATCGACCAAAAGATTGGCCATTAATGATGACCGAAAAAGTGGGACCGGCAATGCAAGCGTGAATCAGATTTATGAAATGACCGTGCAACCTTTTACGTGAGAGAGCTTGCATAATGAAATTCCATTCAATTCTATCAAAGGCTTTAGCTAGGTCAATTTTAATAATGAAAGCAGGATCTTTCCAAGTTTTAAGATTGAAAGAGTGCGTAATTTCCTGGGCAATGATGATATTGTTACTGATTCTTTTGCCTTCTATAAAAGCTTGTTGGGATTGATGGATATACTCAGGCAAATGGTGTTTAAGTCTATTAGCTAGAGTTTTTGCAATGATCTTGTAAACAACATTGCACAAGCTAATTGGTCTAAAATCTTGAGGAATGAGAAGGACCAATTTTTTGGGGATTAAGGCAATATGAGTGTCATTCATATGATTAGGCAACTTACCTTGCAACTAAAAATCTCTTGCTACCTTTGTTACATCATCTCCAATCCATTCCCACGCAGCAAGGTAATATTCTACATTAAAACCATCTGGTCCAGGTGAAGCATTCCTCTTCATGGATTTTAGAGTTTCTCAAATTTCCCTCCTATCTGGAATGCTATAGGTCATTCTCTTGTTCTGGCAATAAAGTATGCATGAATGGCCTGCCATAATTCACACTAGGTGAGGAAAATAAATTCTTAAAATAATTAATGAAAGTGTTAGCAATAGCTTCTTGTTCCACTTGAACAATGTTGTTGTCATCTTTGATTGAAGCAATTCTGTTTTTCCTCCTCCTTTTAAGAACAGCATGGTGAAAGTAAGTAGTATTTCTATCACCACATACAGCCCAATGTTTTTTAGCCCTTTGTCTATAATATTCTGTGAATTTAGTCATGTTTTGCTCATATTTACAAATAAGAGATGCTTCAAGAGAGTGGTTTTGTACCTCGGCTGGCTACATTTGAATATTTTTTATTTGCTCACCTATGATGTCCAACTCTTGTTGAAGCAGTTTTTTCTTCTTGCACCAAGATCTCAAGGCTCCTGCAAGGTTAGTGGCTCTATTGTGGAAAGATTTATTTCTTGAGCTTAACCAAGCATTTTTTGCATAAGCATGAGTCTTTTTCTATTAACCACCAATTCTCAATTTTGAAGTTTCATCTAGGCTTGCAAGTTTGAGTATCAGTAGAAAGGAGGATAGGAGCATGGTCACTATAGATGATGGGAAAATTATAAACATTAGAATTAGGATAAATAGCACACCAATCAACATTAGCTAGATAGCGATCAAGACGTTCTAGAGTGGGTTTAGAGGTATAGCGTCTATTAGTCCAAGTATAAGCAGGGCCACTATAACCTAGATCAACATACCCACATTGTTTCACAATAGTACGAAACTCATTCATACGATATCTGTTCACATTAGGAGAGCTCTTGTCAGCATCATAAAGCAGTTCATTAAGATCGCCCATACATAGCATAGGATTACCTTGATTATCATACACAAAAGAGGTAACACGATTCCAGATCTGACTAGTGTCACGATTATACGGATCACCATAAATACAAATAAGAGCAAAAACTACTCTAGAAACTAAATTAACTACAGAGGCAAGGATCACATGGAAATCAGCAAAGTGAACTTGAACCTGGACTTCATCTGTCCACAGCAACCAAAGGCCACCTGATCTACCTCTCATTTGGTTTAAGTCAAAAAATTGAGAAGTGTCCATTAGTTCTCAAATTTGAGCAGCTGAAACGAAGTCTCAACAAAAGATTCCTACTCTCATTTGGTTTAACTCAAAAAAATGGAGAGGAAGTGTCCATTTGTTCTCAAATTTGAGCAGCTCAAACGAAGTCTCAACAAAATATTCCTTTTCGGCTGTTGCTCCCACCTCCTCGGCCGCCTCCACGCTGGGGGTTTCCTCTGTCGGCCCCCATGCACGCCCCTTGACACCCTGTAGCCCCCCTCTCGCCCCTCCTTTGCTTCAATGGCCACCGCAACCAGAATTGCCACATATAGCTCATGGACGACTAGGGTCACCGTGCAGCCTCATTTTGTTGAGAATAGATTCGTCAGAGGAGCACAATGGCATAGAGCACCCGCACTTGAGCTAAACGGGACCGGAGTCATGGCCACACCGACGCAACGAACTTTCGGGGCCTAGAGTTGGTCGCGGCTAGCTTGCTCGGCGAAGGGCGAGCACGGCTTTGAGGGTAAACGAGCTCCATCCACTCGGCCCCGTTGTCCACTCGCCACCTTGACGTCGCTGCAATGCGTCCCGTAGAGGCTCTCACCTCCTCTGCCTACCAAGGGTTCGACGAATCTCCTTGGTGCAATTTTTCACTTTTATCTTTTTTTTTATTTACTTTTTTCAGTCAAATTCATCTTTCAGTATTGCAATTCATAGATGAAGAGGTTAAGGGAAATGTTCTCGATGTCTCTTCGTCTGAGGAGGAGGAATAAGATGACGATGATTTTGAGATGGCCATTGTCAAGGAAGATCACAGGAGACCGAGACTATGACCTCAGTTTGGTTGCTTGTATCAATCGTGATAGGACAGAAGCTCATGCCAAGCTTTGTCCGAGATTACGTTGCACCTGATGCAACATATCCAGAGAAGTATTTTCGTGGGTGATTTTGGATGCACTGAAGTCTCTTGAACACCATTGCAAAAGCTATTGAGGGTCATCTTCCTTTGTTTTAACCGAGAAGGAATGCATTGGGGGAAATTTGCGCAAGTTCATTGGTGAAATATTTCGCAGCTTTTCAAGTGCTTGCCAATGGGTGCTCGACCAAAGCTATTGATGACTTCCACATTGGGGAAGACACAATCCTCGAGGCGGTTCGAAGATTCGCACAAGCTGTGATCGAGATCTACATACCAGATACTTGAGGGCACCCAATGATGAAGACACTGAGAGGCTTATGGGTCTAGGTGAAGAACGAGGATGGCTATGGGATGCTTGGATCAATTAATTTCATGTATTGGACATGAAGAATTATCTTGCATGATGGAAATGTCAGCACAAAAGGCAATGCAAAGATCCAACCATCATCCCAGAGGTAGTTGCATTTGAGGATCTATGTATCACTCGTACTTTGGATTGCCTAACTCTCGTAATGACCTTAATGTCTTTTTGAGACCATCATTGTTGCCAAAGATGCTCCACTTTGCAGCTATGATATTAATGGTCGTGAGTACACGATGAGGTACTACCTTGGCAATGGCATCTATCCTTCACGAGCCACATCGTGAAGACAAATCCAACATCCTCAAGGCAACAAGAGATCCCACTTTGTAGCACGTCAAGAGTTAGCAAGAAAGCATGTTGAGAGAACTTTTCGTGTGCTTCAAAAGTGCTTTGCGATTGATCGTGATCCTACCGAGTATTGGAAGGCACATGTCTTCTGACAAATCATGACATGTTGCATCACCTTGCACAACACGATCGTTGTGGATGAGAGAGGAATGCCAAAAACTTTTGGTATAGCCCCAATGGGGATCCTGTCGAGTCGGATCATGGTGCAAACCCAGATCTAGGGAAGGGATAGCGAGTTCAACGCACAACTAGGAAACCACGCTCGATGTCGAACGAATACTATGGGGCGAAAACCTAGAGCAACACCAAAATAAAACTAGCGCTATTATAGAACAAGGAGTAACGGCAAAAGAATCAGGTTCTAAACATAACCCATAAACAACAAACAAGCAACATCCAATGCTGCGAAATGAAGACACCCTCCAACACTAGTAGAACCTAGAACATGGCGCACAATCTTCATTCCCCTTCAATTGACCTCATGGAGATCCTCATCACGTTCATTGTGTTAGAGTGAATCACCTCAACTCCAGTCCTCAATGTGCCCGCTTCGCCCTCCTTCTGAAGACCTGCCCAATATATGAGAAAAGAGCACAGGAAATACGATCTCAAAAGGATTTTTAATCATCTTGTGCTCAAATGTTGCTCGATTTCGAGCAAACCAAATGGCTCAGGTAACGACAACAAGGCCAACAGTGTGAAACCTTTCCCCACCAGGTAGGAAAGAATAACACCAAGAGAAATATTGCCGACGATTGTTAAGACATAGACCAGTTCCGAACACTACTCCAATGGATCTAAAATTTGCTCATGTGAGGATTCGAACTCAAGACATCACCAACTGCCCCGAAGGCTGAAGCCATCTAAGCCAGCCAATGGTTGTTTGAATTTGAATATTTAAATTTGTTAACTTTGAATTTGTAATATTGTTGAATTGCGTGAACCTAATAAGTTATCAAGTTCTCACTTAATATGCGCGCAAATATCCAGTTGAAAATGGAGCACATAAACTAAAAAATAGAAGAGTTGGCGCATAATAATTTTATTAGGGAGTTAGTTTTTTGAACTCCTTGCATTGAAGTTGAGTGAGTTAAAGGTTTAAACAAGTGTTTGATGAGTTAAATTTTGGAAATTCGGTTAGAAAATGCACTCCTTTTTTCCCTACACACACCCGAAAACAACGCCCCCTTTCCCTTGCGCTTCTCCCCCCATTCCGTACGCACCCCTCGCCGCGCTCCCCTCGGCATGGGCTCCTCCTCGCCGCCCCCGAGCTCCACCGCCTCCCACGACGACGACGACGGCCGCCGCCAAGGTACCGCCCGCGTCCGCCCCTCTTCCCCCCTCCCTCCCATGCCCTCCCACCCCTTGGTCTCTTTCTTCTCCGCCAAGAACAAGGCCACCGAGCCGAGACGCCGCGATCCACCGCTCCGACGACCCTCTTCTCTCCTCCCTTCTCTCGCCGACGACGGGAGCATACGCGCGCGCGCAGCCCGCCGCCGGTCTCGCATTCGCCCCTCCGCTCCCTCTGCTCCGTGCACGAGACGAAGGTTCTGCGAGGGTTTTAATTCAAATTAATTCCACTCTCCAATCATTCAATTCCGTCCATCTATGGCGCAGATGCCATGTGGGAGAGGCGGACGCACGCGAGGATCCTGGTCTCCGACGCCGACGCGGGCTGCATCATCGGCAAGGCCGGCTCCGACATCCACGCCATGGAGGCCCGCTCCGGGGCCCACATCAAGCTCTCCGGGAGAGGCCGCCCCCTCCCCGGCACGGACCGCAGGGTCGTCCTCGTCTCCGGCCTCTTCCGCACCGTCATGGACGCCGCGGAGCTCGTCCTCGAGAAGCTCTTCTACCTGGTAAAGTTGTAAACAGGCATTCAGATTCAGGGCCTCGCCCTCTGCCTCCCTGTAAAACATTTCTTCAGAGTTACACTCAGTCGACTGAATTGGTTCAGAGCAGTTTCATCTTCTCCTGTTGATTGATGGATTGATGCTATGCTCTGCTCTGCTTGCAGGGTGACCAGGTGATTGACGCTGAGGCTACCGTGGTGCTCGTGGTGCCCGACGCCTGCTGCGGCGCGCTCATCGGCAAAGGAGGGGAGGTCATCAAGTATGATTACTTACAACTTACATTCCCTTCCTGTTCTCATGCTTAATATTGCTGTGCTTGCAATGAACCATGTGGTATATGCTCTCCACTCCACACAAGGCCCAAGGGAGCGTGCAATGCAAGTGACCCCCTTGCTCTCTATCTACCTACACACATGTTTGCTTTACGGCAGCGCAATTGCATGTTTGGCGAGCCTTTCTCTGGCGCCATTGCTGAAATGTGATCATGAGTTTCATTCATTCAGAGGGATAATACATAACAGTTTGCAGCACATTACTACCTGTTCTATCATCTCTGTATCTACCTAGTACATCTGATTGGGCGCTGTGGAATTGCATAATTTGGAGCCTTGTTTGGAATCGTCACGGGAAAATACGTCTGCCGGCATTTCTGAAATGCAATGCAAGACCCTTTTATCTGTATCTGTTCTAACAGTGCTGCTGTTATTAAATTATTCTATTTAAGCCATGTTTGTGTATGTCATCGCACGTAGACAGAGGCGTGCTGTACGTTCCAGCTTCAGCTCTGCTTCTTCAGTTCCACTATTTGGGAGCATAGGCAGTTTTTGCTTCCTTTTACTATTCAGAATATTAGCTTGTGTTTGGGGGCCTGCCCTCCACGGCTCCACCAGCACCCGTCATCATATTTCCTCTTCTTTTAATTCTACTTTTCAGATATTCCAAGTCTGATATTTGTTCCCCTTTTTGTTCATCATCCAGGTCCTTAGCTGAGGAGTCAAATGCTGGAATCACGGTCTCACCCTACGACATCTGCTACGGTTTCCATGATAGACTGGTTACGATCACTGGACACTTGGACAATCAGCTGCAGGCAATATTTCTTATACTGTCCGAGTTGCTTGACGATGTCCGCTACTCATCCTCCGTTGCAAGTATGTCTGCATAACTTTCATTTAGCACTGGTATTTCTGTTTTTGTCGTTTTATCCATTGCCTGCTACCCAATTTGTTGCATGTTGTACCACAGGCTCACAGCCTTGCAGTAAGATCGAACCTGAGAAATACGTTGCTTCCTAATCGTTTCTGCTATGTTTACGTACCGACGTGATGGATTAGCATTACAATTTGCTGGCATTGAGGTGATACCTACTAGCTCGCATGGCATCACCTTTTGCAGTAACTAATTGGCTCATTGCATTTCTCAAAAACTCAGGCCTTAGTTTTCCAAGTTCAAGTGTTCGGTATGGCGGTGATGGGCAAGATGAGCATGTCGAAAGATACCACAGCAGGGTAAGACATCGTTGCTGAATTGAAATACACCTCTACATGTTGTGATCAGATATCCTCTTAACCTGGATTGGATTGCCTTCTCTTCATCTATAGTTGGTCCGTTCAATGAAGCTTCTCTTCTCGGTACATGTCTTGTTAACAATAACAAGTGCTTAAAATTTAATAAGAAAGCGAGGGGAGTTTAGAAGAGTATAAGAAAAGAAAGAAGGTTTTGTTCTCTATTTCTTTTATTCTGTCGCAGTGCTTGTTGGTCATCCACTAGAGTAGAATCTTGATTTTCTGTCAGAGGTAATCATTGTCAAATGAAAAAAAAGGACATAATTTCGATGCAGAAAATTAAAGTTCTTATTATAGTCATGTAAAATATCGCAGGTTCACTCCTGCTGTCTCTAGTGTATTTTATGCTTCAAAAAAATATTTAGCATGTGCTGGCTGTTATATTTGTAAAGAAGAAATATATTTTACTTTTTGTCAAAGGACTCACCCTAATTCAACAGGCATATTGTTGAAATGGAACTGTGGGCTTGACTCTAACCTGTTAATCTGATTTACATATGCAATTGTGTGCGTAGTTTCCTGCATAAGTCCCAAGTCCCTTTTTGCCTCATATTCGCTTCATTATCCAGGGACCATAAAACATCTCGCTATTTTTCCATATATAGTGGTTGCAAATTATCTACTGTTCATGCCCAGTTTACCAAATAAGCCTCCGCCGCGAAACCTGAACCATCTTCTCATTGAATTCCAGCCTGACACACCCGTGAGATCGCCTGACTACGACAGCGACGTGCAAGGGACCCTCACCATGGGTGTCGCGGACGAGTACGTGGGCGCCGTCATCGGCTATGCCGGGAGGACCATACGTGAGATCGAACGGGTAAGTACATATCTCCCGCACCACCGAAGCGCAACCACAAACAGTTAAACAACAGGGCTATGGTTTGGACTAATGGTTCTTCGTCGGGGTGCAGGTTACGGGCGTGCAGATCAGTATCTCGAAGGGGGAGCTCAAAGCTGGGACGAGCGAGAGGTAGGTACTACAGCAGGTTTTCAGTCGGTGTTTGCGTGTTCTTTGCCCACGAAATCAGGCCTGCATGTATGTCATTTAACCTGCGGTGTGTGTGTGTGGTGCAGGGAGGTGGTGATCAGCGGGACACGGGAGGCGGTGGATGCGGCGGAGGCGATGATCGTGCAGCTGGTCTCGGACGCCGCCAAAAGCCGCCGCCGGCAGCAGGGTGGCGGCGGTGGTGACAGGCGGCCTGTCAAGGAGGTGGAGTAGCAGCAGCAGTAGCTGTGATACAACAGAGCAGAGGGGAGCAGAGCATAGTACTGAATTACTGTAGTACTGACGGTGGTAGTAGAGCAGGAGATGTCCCAAGTTTTTTTGGTCCCTTGCATACGTTGCTGGAGAAATTAGTTAGCAAGAATTACTTGGGAGGGGAAGGCATGGTGCAATCACACTGATGGCTGCACGGCTAGTTTTGGTTTTGGTCAATGTTGCTTCCATGTTAAATCACGCCTTGTGTTTCACTGAGAGGATGGATGGATGATTCCTCTGGGTTTGATTGATCCAACCCAAGAGGAGAGGAGTTTTGAAATGGAAGTCTGAAACAAAGTTGTTTTTACTTGCACACAAACTTGGATGATCAGATCAGATCAGACTTGCACTATGCTCCCCTCCTCGCTTCCCTTCCTTGGCTTCTCCCCACTTCTGTAGAGAGAGCCCCCTCCTCGCTTCCCTTCTCGGCTTCTCCCCACTTCTGTAGAGAGCCCCCTCCTCACTTCCCTTCTCGGCTTCTCCCCCCTGCCACACCATCCCACCCCCCCCCCCCCCCCCCCCCCCATCCCCCATCTCCATGCACCCCTCCCCCCCCCACCCCCCAGCTGTCGCCGGACTCCACCATCCCTGATGACAACGATGACTACCGCCTCCAAGTTATTGTACTCTTCACCCTTCCCACATTCCCCCTCTCGACCTCATCGGCATATAACGATGTTTGTTTGTTTGAGCTTTAATGTGTTCTTGAGCTCAACACAAATGTTCACGAAGCAAGGCAAAAAAATCTTCCCGGTCCGCCGCCTACTCTGCCAGGGAAGTAGGTCACCGGTGTCAATTGACATAGTACCGAAATTAGGCTCAATTCCATACAAATCTTTGAAGGGTGACAAGTGGTCATATTTTTAAGAGTAGGTTATTATCTAAAAAGAAGTAGGTTGTTAATACTCCCTCCATTCCTTATTTTAAAACATCCTTGGGCTTCTTTGTGGGTGGGCTTCAGTATGAATTTAGCACTGAAACGGATGAAATAATTTTTATTGATCAAAGAAAGATGGTACAAAGGGTCTAAAATTGTAGTATGAAAAAACACGGCCAACTGAGACCTTCGGTATAAACAAAGTTACATCAAGTCTAACCACTTGGCATGAGTGGTAAGCTATATCAAAAATATATGAACAATAAAAAAAGTTTGACCAAACTTGTCGTTTCTTGATCACCCATTCGCATCGGTGGTTTCTTACAAGCCTCTAGTGAAAAACCTGCAGCAGAGATGTTTGACAAAGTCGCATGACCCTCACATCCCGATTGCGGAACTAAAAGACTGCTTGCTGAATACAACAAGACCAGGGGACAAATTGCTTGAAAGGAAGGATGCCGAAATAATGATTCATTGATGAGACGGGTATAAAGAGTTCAAAAGCACGAAAAAAGAGAGGAGAGATGTGACCAAAACTCAAAAACATCATCGCTATCACAAACAAAAATATGTATCAATGTTGTTTGTGTGCAGTTCAGAAATTAAAATATGTAACAGTGAAATTTTATAAAGACATACTTACATCCATATGTACATGTATAAAAAAATCCACATTTATTTAATATCGTGAGTTATTTTATAAAGAGTATGTGTCCAAAAAGAGTTTTTCGGTGGAATAAAGCCACATGTACTTCATTTCATAATCATATTTTTTGCGGAAGACTTCATTTCATAATCATACAACATCATGTTCACTGCGACGGCGGTGGAACATGGTTAATTTGTTTTAGAGGGCCACACCAGTACACACAACATTTCGAACTTGCATGTTAGAAAGAAACTCCCAATACCCTTAAGAAAACATAGTAGGAACTAGGGATGAATTATAGCCACCTAAAAACCGTCCAGAAATATGATTAGTCGAGTTCTAGAGAGAACAACGACAAAAGGTAGCACAACAATTCTGCAGGACACAAGTGGTCATATTTTTAGGAGTAGGTTATTATTATCTAAAAATAAGTAGGTTGATCCGGTACATCCCTACATATCACTATGTTGTTTTCAGATTTTTATTTCCCTGAAAATTCACAAACTTCAAAACCTTCTTGGGATTTACACTCTTCGTGGGCTTCAGTCTCCAACCTTGTTTTGGGCTTCCCTTTCTTTTGGGCTCTTCTTCTTCATTGTCTCGTTGGAGAGCCTGCAGATCCCGCATTGGTGAGGAGATGAGCAGCCACCCTAGCTCGTCGGCGGCGGCGCCGCTGGACGACGAAGACCTCCTCTCCGAAATCCTCCTCCGCCTCCCCCCGCTGCCGGCCTCCCTCCCCCGCGCGTCCCTCGCCTGTAAGCTCTGGCGGCGCATCGTATCCGACGCCCGATTTCTCCGCCGCTTCCGCGAGCACCACCGCCGCAACCCTCCCCTCCTCGGTTGCTTCGTCCAAGGTATCTCCCCCGTCCATTTCGAACCTACGCTGGAGGCCCCCGACCGCGTCCCGCAAGCCTGCTTCTCCTTCCCGATTGACGCCCGCGACGCCTTCATGATCCTCGGATGCCGCCATGGCCTCATGCTCTTCTCCGTTTGGACGCGGAACCAGCTCCTGGTATGGGATCCCGTCACGGGTGACCAGCATCGCCTAGGGATTCCCCCAGGGTTCGACATGGAGGAAACCGTGATTAACGGAGCGGTGCTTCGTGCTGCCGGAGAGGCCAACCATTTCCAGGTTGTCTTGGTAGGCAACAGCGACATACAGCTTACACAGGCTGTGGCCTCGGTGTACTCGTCGGAGACCGGTGTATGGGGTGATCTGACCTCGACACTGCTTCCGGCCAAGGATCCTACCAGTGATGTACCCACCAGGATTTTGGTCATCTGCTCTGTGATGGTTGGGAATTCCATTTACTGGTTGCTTATTGGGAATTGGTTTGGAATACTTGAATTTAATGTGGATAGGCAGAGCCTAAGTGTGATAGATTTGCCAGTGGACGTCGATGCGGGGCGTTGCTCCTTCACGGTTATGCAGGCGGAGGGTGGTGGCCTTGGTTTCCTCTTCCTGTCGGGCTACTGCATCCAATTATGGAAGAGGAAGACGGACGGTGTTGGTGTAGCTTCATGGGTGCTGGGAAGAACTGTTGCACTAGACAGGCTACTTTCCATGAATTCAGAGGAGGGGAGTCAAAGCCCAAGGATACTTGGGTTTGCTGAGGACAATAATGTGGTGTTAGTGTGGACGTTTATCGGCATCTTCATGGTCCAGTTTGAATCATTGCAGTTTAAGAAACTTTTCGAATCCTACTGCTGGTTTCGCTATTATCCATTTGAAGGTGTCTATACTGCAGGTAAAAAGAAATCAAGTTATTATAGTCTTGTATTGTTATTATTGTGCTATGTGGTTCGAGTCAGTGGTAGCAGACACTTCGTCCATACAGTAAAACAACGGACATGATGATTGTCAAAAGCAATTTATTTGAGGTGGATTGGCATATTATGTGTATAATTAGCGAACTATTTTCTTTATTGTTGCAGGCCTATTGACATGGTCAAGGATTTCACTATGAGATACAACTGAATTGTTTTCTCGAATTATAGCAGTGTGTTTATCTAAATATCTAGTTAATGCCCCCGTACCTATTTAAATGTTCGTTGGAATCTCATTGGTTCCTTGCCTTCATATTTTTGTAGATGCTCGCATTGGTGGTGGACACGGTGAAGCTAAACTTTTGCACGATATATAATATGATCTGTCTGGATAGATGCTATCTTGAATTCGTGATGTATTGATCAGGTAACTATTTGTTAGTGGTAGCAGAATGAAATATTTTCCCTTTCCTTTCCTTCGAGGGTATTTTCTGTTTACTTTTCTTGGTTGCTATGTTGCATTTTTTTGTACGGTTATGGGTCTGTCAAGTTTGAGGATGATTTATCTGTTGTTCCATGAATTCAAATTTGTATTGGTAACTAACAACACCTCAGCTCTTGGCTTCAAACTTCTTTTGTTATTACAAGCTTCACACTATTGCTTTCTTAGGGAAAACATTTCACATTACTGCCCATCCAGGAACATTATAATACATAATGCTCGCTTGCAGTTATTGTACAATTATGCTAATTTTAGGTGGGTCTGGTTTAATGTTTTCACAACGTATATCTATTTGTCAGTCTAATTCTCATAACCTCCAACATAGCGTGTCTTATCCGAAGTACATATTGGCTGTTGTAGTGGTTTATGTACTGAATCCATGACCAAAATGACATGTCTAGATTCGTACTGAACACTTCTCTCGTCACGTGTAGTTTCCAATGTTTCGTTTTTGATACTGTACAGAGTAAAAAAGGTGTTGTCTATTTGAACCGAAGGAAGTATCAATTCATAAAATGATGCTTTATAATTTACTTGAGGCTTCTACTGCATGAATTTGATTAAGTTCGATTTTTAGTGACTATCTAGCTTGTACATTTCTAATGAGTATGCCCATGAGCTAGAAACCAGACGATTCAGCTCTATTACAACATGAGCCTTTCATATGCCCATGATAAGAAAGAAAGTTTCACAAGATTTGATAAGCTAGGATGTTCTAATGGAGTTATCTGAATAACTAACCTTTTCACCTGTACTGAGACCAGATAGTGGCCAACTGAGACTATGCTAACAGGAGAAATTGAAGGTGTGCCCCGACAAATTAAGTGTCGTCCTATTGCTGTTCTCTCTTTGTACTCTTGGTTTTCTCCAATATTGCTGAGTTGATTCAACTTTGAGCCTTTGGCACAATTTCCACATCATTGAAGCTCTAATGCTTACTGTCTGAACCATACACAAGTTGTGAGATACTCCCTCCGTCCCAAAATATAGTGTCAAAAATGGTCTTACATTTTGGGTCGGAGGAAGTAATTTCCATGCATCAAATAATTGAATATTACAAATCTGTTTGACTGGCTTCACTGATTGCTCCACAGGTAACAAGAGTTAGGTTTCGGTGGCTGAGATGCAGAAATGGACTCTTTGTTTCAGGCTCTTCCATCCTGTATGCTGCGCATGGGGCCTGTAATGTGCTCCACAAGGGAATTTGACCCGCTATGTGTCATGCCCTGGTCAAATGTGATGTGAACTTTAGGAATTAGCATGTCCTGGCCAACTGTAACTGGTGTTAATCTTCTGACTTATGAACTGCCCGTCTGTTATCTGATTTCTCTAGGAAATATTCGAACTGGCATGAAGAGAAATTAACTTTCTTCGGTTAATGCATTAGCGTTGGCGGCGTTGCATTTTTTTCCAGCATCGTTTGCTCACCTGCCACAAAATTCCTGCTTAAGCCCATGACGTTTGCTCATCCTTTTTGTGTGTTTGGATCTGTATTTCAAAGAGATATCATTGCTCCAGGGATGCCTTTATGAGTTGTACTAATTTGCACATATTCAGTAGCAGTGCTGCTACTGGGATAATTTTGTTCTTTCTGTGGGATAATATGGTGAAGGCTGAAATCCTGGAGACACTATGGCCTGTGCCAT
Organism: Thinopyrum elongatum; assembly: GCA_011799875.1. Lineage (NCBI taxonomy): Eukaryota > Viridiplantae > Streptophyta > Magnoliopsida > Poales > Poaceae > Thinopyrum > Thinopyrum elongatum. The sequence goes on along the minus strand of CM022302.1, from coordinate 72,464,023 downwards.
AATGCTGCCAGTGCTGGCGACAAGTCTCCCCTTCCGGCTGCCGCCTCATCTGCCCTACAACTTATTTCTGAATTCACTAACGGTATGAATAGAGAGCTACTGTTGTTCCTGCTCCAGGTACTGTCAGAAGCTGGTCGAAGTCACCTGGAGACTCGCTGAAAATCAACATCGACGGCTCGTTCTGCAGAGAAACGGGCATGGGAGGTGGGGTTCTTGTGTCAGGGATTTCAATGGCAAACTTTCTCATGTAGCCGAGTAGCTGACGGCCTGACGCTCTCCATGCGTGCTGGGACGGTCGACAGCCTGAAGTCGCTGCCGAGGCAGGTATGGGGCGTATGACCATAGAAACTGATGAAATGAAATGAAACAGTACTGAAGTCTGCCCTCCAAACCAGTGACTTCGATATGGCTCGCCATGGTGTGCTCTCTCTCGAGAAGCAAAATATCTTGTGCTTACCATCTTCATTGAGTTCAGCGTCTATAGTTTAGCTCTGGGTGGTGTCATGCTCAGTACTGTATATGGCATGGAAATGTAGCTGTCAGAGATTTTGCTGCGCCAGATTATCAATATAGCCCACCCATTCCTGTCTGGAAAATAATCGAATTCTTTCATGAGTTGACCTCTTGAGAAATGAAATACACATACAGACGGTGTATGCATGTGCCTTTTTTTATAGACAAATGGAACGGATCTTGCCCTGTCTAAGTAGAATCATCGTGGAATTGCTGATATTAATTTTGGCTCCCGGGGGCACGTGCTCCTGCGCCCGAAAAATAACTTTTGAAATGTCAAAAATTTCAACAATTTTTTTATGTATTTACAGTCACATCCAAATGCTACCTGCAAAGTTTTAGGCAAAAAGATTAAACATTTTGGCCTGTGCAAAAAAATAAATTTGAACATCAAATGTTACCACAAATTTGTTTTTCACAGACGAAACACTACTGCTCCGTTTCCTATCAAAATTGTCAAGCATGCTTGCGATACTAACACAAACATCTAAAAAAAGATTTTTTTGAAAAAAAATGCCACTTTTTTTATGGTACTGTTCATCTCGGAGCATTAGGAGCCAAAACACCCTACCCTGATCTTTTTATCTTCCCTTTTTGAGTGTGGATTTTTGGGTCTCGGGTGCCATGGGCCATGCTATCCTCGCCATGCAGAAATGCGAGGAGATAGGTGCCAGCTATACCTGGCCAAACCTCGGGCCGGGCCTAGCCAAGCCAGAGGCAAAAAACCTAGGCCCGGGCCTGTTTTTTGGGCCCAAGCCCGGCCCGAACGCGTAAAAGCCCGCCGGGCCTCGGGTCGGGCCCCTTCAGAAAAGAGCAAAATTGACGGGCCCGGGCCCGGCCCGGCCATCGGGCTCAAAATCTAGGCCCGAGCCTGGCCCGGGAGCAGCGTCGGGCCGGGCTTTTTCGGGCCGGGCCGGCCGGGCTTCCCATGGCCAGGACTAGTGCCAGCGTCTCACTAGGTTAGCTGGAAATGAATGCACCGAGAAATACAACTGGCCCACCGTTCAGAATACGGGCTTTCATACATGTGCGGGCGAGCCAAGAAGTGCCGCGGCGTGCCCATACAAAAATATAGGTGGTTGGCTGCAGTGGCGGATCTAGGATTGGAGCAAGCCCTGGACCCCAATTTTTTTTCGTCGCAAGAGAAAAACTTAACGTCCATCAAGCTATAGCTACCTCAAAAGAATACCTCAAATATGGCTCAATTGCACCAAAAATTTAGAATTTAAACTCAATGCTTAGAGATACAACAAAATAGATAAAAAGATGACAAAACTATGAACAATACGTGCAGTAAAAAGAATACCAAATCAATGGCTTGCTTCATCATTGTCTTCCATAACTTGATCAACGGTGGAAGAAGAGCCAACACCTTAGAGAAAATCAAAAACAAACTTTCATAAGAGAAGACATAAACATCAAGTGAAACAACTAACATTGTATAGAGTTGAACACTTACTACTACGAGGAGGTAGAATTCCTTTGCGAGATTTATAGGATTGAAAGCGATATATAATAGCATCATCATCAACCTTTGCAAATATTTCTTGCTCAATATTGCACACCATGGAATAATTCAACCAATCATCACCCATCTTATTCCTCAACTCAGTCTTGGTAATACTCATAGCTGAGAAAGCTCTTTCCACTTATGCGGTTGCAACAGGCAAAATTAATGCCAACTCAATAAGACGATATACCAAAGGAAAGACCATGTGTCTATCAGGGGGGCAACTAGTATAGGATCTGGGCTGTAGGTGCGATCATACGATCTGCCACTATGGGCCTTTGGATGTGTAATGAGTGGCTTAGATAGGCTCAGGTGGGATTTGCAGAACTTTCGTGGTACATTTTGCATTTACATCCTTGAACAAGACGCGCTTTTGCAAAAACCTCCTCCGGATAGAGCCATATGTCCCGTCCTCCAACCCTAGGATCAGGAGGTTCTCTCCCCGCCGCCGCCGATGGCCAGGAGGATGCGGCGACGCACTGCTGCCCACCTGTTCGTCCAAGGATCACCGGCGTCGCGCTCCTCAAAGCAACTGCAATGGACGGCGAAAATCAATGGCCACTCCAGCTCCCATGTGTCAATCACCGGCCGTTGTTGCTTCCTCCTAGTTCATCAGAAGGACCACATCGCCGATAGTCCCATGCGGCAAGATCCTCCAGCAACGCTTGTCTTCGCGCACAGGCGCGTGGTCGCGCAACAGGTTCTGTACGTACTTGTAATTTGAGTATGATTTTTCTAATTTGTTCAATGAAAAATGTATCACGAAATTCATGAGTCCGTTCTTGAATTATTTTCAGTTGGCAGCCTTGACTGTACCAGCAGGAACGAACTGTAATGCCTTCTATTTCTCTAACCCAGTGGCAGTGTAGCTTGATAGCTTCTGGAGTATGCCTGGAGCTATATGGATATATACTGCACTTGTTGTTCATCAGAGTTAGTCTGACCTGCTGAACCGATGTGATTAAAAAGCAGCCTACGAGCCTTTGTTCAGCTGACGGCACAACAATCTCCGGCGCTGCGGTTGCATCCACAGGTTGCTGTTCTATGATATTTTGCTAAATAATTTGTCAGTTGTATGGTTATGGCTGTACCTATTTTTGGCAAGCTGTTGTATGGATGTACTTTGGTAAGAATGGGACGAACAGACCTTTAATCATGTCAGTTGAAGAGGGGTGCCTGTGGACTCATCCAAGGTTGCATCAATTTTTGATTCATGGAGCTGAGCAGGACGATGTTACCACTGAAGTTTTAGGCGACTGTTGGCCTCTTCCTTGCTGTTAATATCAGAGGCAAACACCCAGAAATTCAGGTCACCATTATTATAAAATCTGCATTACACTTACATCTAGAGAAAAGCATTGTCTCTTCTTGGGTGTAGAGAATTCATCAAAATAAAGCATACTGGAATTAATCTCTGAAACAGAGTGAGCATCACTTAATTCTGTCATTGGGACACCATTGACTGATTCTGCAAAATCAAAAGAACAAGCTGAGGCACAAGTATTGTACGGAAGTACCAGATAGATTAGCACTTTTTCATGCCAACAATTCACCTGAGATGGCCGCTGGTACACTACATGGATTGGTCGGGCATGCCAAGACTGGTGGGGGTGAGGTCGCACTTGTTTCTTCCATTTATTAGAACAATGTTGTAGTCAGTTTTACTACTAGCACCAGCAACAACAAAATGTTGCCTTCACTTCTCCGCTATCCCTATCAAATAAAAAATGCAAAATGTGGCACATATCCAGTCAGGAACTGGATCCATATTAGAGAAGTGCAGTTCATATCAGATAAGTCTACTAAACTAAAATGAGTGATTAACATATCAAAGCAGGACTGTACTAACCGTGACTTCCTTGGAATATTGAATAGGAGATGTTGCGCCGCCACCGCCCTCGCAAGGTACTCTTTGACACTAGTAGGGGACATACCAGTACATGATGTTGGGAGGGGATTTCATGGTTAGGGTTAGCGGACAGGGAAGAGCTGGCTAGAAAAGGGCTGCCGCAATCGACACGAGGGGGTTTCGGCGTCCAGAATTAGAGATAGATCCTGTCTAGCTGGACAAGCCCATCGCCGCCGACGGGAGGTGATTTCATGGACCCTAGTGAGGATGGGGACGAGTTGGATGGGCAACAGAGCAAGCCGCCGCCGACGGGATGGAGGATGACGAAGAGTTGGCTGAAGGGGGGATTTCATCAAAGTGGATTATGTGCAGGGTGTAAATGAGAAATGGACCACCACCGTGGCTGAAAAAGTACTTGCCTGTATCTGAGCCACTCATTGCAAATCCAAAGGCATGTGGTGACGGATCGTAGATCGCACCTGTAGTCCAGATCCTATACTAGTCCTCCCCTGTCTATCAGTCTGAACCATCTTCACCAGCAAGACCACCAAGATTATTACAACTACCAAAACTTGAATCAGCTCTCACATCAGCAATTAAGTTTTCAAGTTGGTTTCTGAGGACAAAAGAAATCTCATATACGGAGAAGTCATCAACATACATCTCAGCAAGTTGAACAAATTTGTCTTCATCAAAATCAGCAAACGAGTTCCTTGGATCAAGACAAGCAATGCATCTCAACAATTGAGTAGATCTTTCAGCAAAGCGGTTATGTAACTCAGTAATTATTTGGTCAAGCAGAACATTGGCTGTGTTTGTTTGAGCTTCAGTTTCGACAGATTCAGCTGTAAACTTGTTGTGCTGGCAAAACTGTTGTGCTGAGAAAACAGCTGCAGTGAAGGTTAGCTGTTTGGCAACGTAGCTGTGGAAACGACTGTGGGCTGGTGAAAACGCTATGTTTCAGGAGGAGGGGCGAAGGGAGAGATAGGTCGTGCCTGCGGCGATATTTATGACATAATTACGACCAAACGCCAAAAGCAGAGGGGCTAGGGAAACAACTTTGGCTGTGAAGTACCCAGAGACGTGCTTTGGGCTGTTACACTGAAAATAGCCCGAAACAGTTTTGGGTTGTGGTTCCACAACTGTTCTAAAATAGCTGTTTGTTTCAGTTTCAGATTTTTCCAGTCCAAAAACTGCTCCCAAAGCTGAAACAAACAGGGCCATTGAATATTTCATATCTGAAGCGTTGATAGAAAGTTACCATTTGACCACCACGTCCCCTTGAACGACCCCGAGCGGGTATTGTATCATCCATGTTAGGCAATATAATGTTATGTTTAACACAAAAGTCAGTTGTGTCCTTCAAGAGCTGATCCCAACCATTTTCTCTTATATTTTGAAGTTGCCACATGTCTACTACACAACTTGTTCTTGTAGACTCGTGTTAGGCCTCCAAGCGTAGAGTTTTGTAGGACAGTAGCAATTTTCCCTCAAGTGGATGACCTAAGGTTTATCAATCCGTGGGAGGCGTAGGATGAAGATGGTCTCTCTCAAACAACCCTGCAACCAAATAACAAAAAGTCTCTTGTGTCCCCAACACACCAAATGAGGCCTAGGGTCCATACTTTCGCTAGTGCAATCTCTCAACAATGCTAATATAATTGGATTATATAACCTTCCCTCAACCTGCGATGAAGAAACACTCCAAAATTCCTATCTAGCGGAGAACATAAGAAAAAATTGTTTGTAGGGTACGAAACCACCTCAAAGCTATTCTTTCCGATCAATCTATCCTAGAGTTCGTACTAAAATAACACCAAGCTATTCTTTCCGATCGATCTAACCAAGAGTTCGTACTAAAGTAACACCATATAATATACATCAACCAACTCCAATGTCACCTAGATACTCCAATGTCACCGCGAATATCCGTGAGTTGATTATGCGATGTGCATCAAACAATTTCAGATTCATAATACTCAATCCAACACAAAGAACCTATAAGAGTGCCCCGAGATTTCTACCGGAGAAACAAAGACGAGAACGTGCATCAACCCCTATGCATAGATTACCCCAATGTCACCTCGGGAATCCGCGAGTTGAGTGCCAAAACACATATCAAGTGAATCAATATGATACCCCATTGTCACCACGGGTATTCATAGAAGACATACATCAAGTGCTCTCAAATCCATAAAAGTATTCAATCCGATAAAACGAAATCTCAAAGGGAAAACTCAATTCATCACAACAAGATAGAGAGGGGAAAACACCATATGATCCAACTATATTAACAAAGCCCGCGATACATCGAGATCGTGCCATCTCAAGAATACAAGAGAGAAAGAGAGATTAAACACATAACTACTGGTACAAACCCTCAGCCCCAAGGGTGGACTACTCCCTCCTCATCATGGTGGCCGCCGGGATGATGAAGATGGCCACCGGTGATGATTTCCCCCTCCGGCAGGGTGCCGGAACGGGGTCTAGATTGGTTTTTCGTGGCTACAGAGGCTTGCGGCGGCGGAACTTCTGATCTAGGGTTATTTCTGATGGTTTCTCTATTTATAGGATTTTTTGGCGTCGATTTCACGCGAAGATGGGCCTCGAGGTGAGCACAACCCACCGGGGCAAGCCAGGCCCCTCTGGCGCGCCGTGGTGGGTTGTGCCCTCCTCGTGGCTCTTCTGGCCCTCCCACGAAGCTTCGGGGGTCTCTTTTGTTCTAATAAAAAATCATCAAAAAGTTTCAGCTCATTTGGAGAACTTTCATTTCTGCACAAAAAACAACACCACGGTAGTTTTGCTGAAAACAGCGTCAGTCCAGGTTAGTTCCATGCAAATCATATCAAAACCATATAAAATTGTTGTAAACATGGCATGAATACTTCATAAATTATAAATACGTTGGAGACGTATCAGCATCCCCAAGCTTAATTCCTACACGTCCTCGAGTAGGTGAATGATAAAAGAAATAATTTATGAAGTGTGAATGCTAGCATAGTGCATAAGTTTGATCAATGATAATTTCACTTTTCCTAGCATCATAACATCAACTCTTTTCTCATAAAACTCATCATGATAAAGTAGCAATTGAAAGCTGAATTTTTGTTGTGGAATGCTACCTATCATATTCATCATATACTCTTTCTTTTGTAGCATGGACATTTGGAATTGAATGATTCAAAGCAATAGTCTATAATTTGACATGAAGACATCAATACTCAAGCATACTAACAAGCAACCATGTCTTTCAAAATATCAATACTAAAGAAAGCTATCCCTAGCCCATTATGCTCAATCATTGATCCATTAATGAAACACACTCGAATATTAGCTACATCCAATGCACAGGTATGATCATAGTGCTCCCTAGTTGGTGCTTTATAAGAGAAGATGGAGACTCAAATAAAAATTGCATAAAGTAAATAGATAGGCCCTTCGCAGAGGGAAGCAGAGATTTGTAGAGGTGCCAGAGCTCAAAACTTAAATTGAGAGATAAAATATTTTGAGAGGCATACTTTTCCCGTCAACGAAAACGACCGAGAACTCCCAACACTTTCCATGCTAGATATATCGATCATAGGCGGTTCCCAAACATAAAATAAAGTTTATTCCTTTTTTCACCATATTTTCACACTCCACGACTAGCCGTATCCACGGGTGCCGTCCATACCAACACTTTCCAAGGAATTTATTATTTGACAACATAAAGTATTTTTTTTCGGGACTGGGCATCCCTATTACCGCCGTACTCTCGTGCAATGACAAGTGAATAAACACTCATCTTGAGAATAACACATCTAGCATGGAAATATTAGCCACCCCTACCGCTTCATGAGCGGTACGAGCACATAAAAAGGAAATTCATTCTGAAAATTAGAGATGGCACATACAAATTTACTTAGAACGGCACAGAAATACCGCATATAGGTAGGTATGATGGACTCATGTCGCAAAACTAGGTTTAAGGATTTTGGATGCACAAGTAGTATTCCCACTTAGTACAAATGGAGGCTAGCAAATAGATTGAGAAGCGACCAAGCAAGAAAAGAAAACGATCATAAACGAGCATTAAACATAACTAACACCGAATAATGCACCACAAGTAGGATGTAACTTCATTGCATAACTATTGACTTTCGTGCTTGCATAGGGAATCACAAACCTTAACACCAATATTCTTACTAAAGCATAATTACTCACCAACATGACTCACATATTATTATCTCCATATCTCAAAACTATTGCAAGGAATCAAACTTATCATATCCAATGATCTACATGAAAGTTTTTATTATATCCCTCTTGAATATCCATCACTTTGGGACTAAATTTATATATTACCATTGCTACTAACAAGCTCTCAAATAAATTTAAGTGAAGCACGAGAGCATAAGTATTTCTTCAAAAATTTCAACTCTCAAAATAATCTAAGTGAAGCATGAGAGTAAATGACAAACCACTCCTAAAAGATATAAGTGAAGATCAAATGAGTAGTTAAGTAAATAGGTAGCTATGTGAGGACTCTCTCTTATTAAAAGTTTCAGATCTAAGTATTTTATTAAAACAACAAGCAAACACAAATAAAATGAAATTCTAAGAATAGCACACTGAAAGTGCGTTATATCGACTAGAGGGGGGGTGAATAGGCGATTTTTACAAATTCGTCACTGAGGAATTTCATGGTGAGGAAATTCCTAAGTAACGAACTACTTAGCAGCGGAATAAGTACTCAGATGCAAACATAACATGGCATAAGAACAGTCATCATGATGAAATGAAATAGGCACAGAGTACATGTGGCGCCCCCGGCTCGATCGTACACTAATCATGCACGCAAACGTGTACGATCAAGATCAGGGACTCACGGGAAGATATCACAACACAACTCTAAAACATAAATAAGTCATACAAGCATCATAATACAAGCCAGGGGCCACGAGGGCTCGAATACAAATGCTCGATCATAGACGAGTCAGCGGAAGCAACAATATCTGAGTACAGACATAGGTTAAACAAGGTGCCATAAGATGGCTAGCACAAACAGGGATACAACAGATCGAACAGGCGCAGGGCCTCCTGCCTGGGATCCTCCTAACTACTCCTGGTCGTCGGCGTCCTGGACGTAGTAGTAGGCTCCGTCCTGGTGGTAGTAGTCGTCGAAGGTGGCGTCTGGCTCCTGGGCTCCAACATCTGGTTGCGACAACCAGCAAGAAGGGAAAGGGGGAAAGGAGGGGGAAAGCAACCGTGAGTACTCATCCGAAGTACTCGCAAGCAAGGATCTATACTACATATGCATGGTATATGTGTAAAGAGGCAATATCGGTGGACTGAACTGCAGAATGCCAGAATAAGAGGGGGATAGCTAGTCCTGTCGAAGACTACGCTTCTGGCAGCCTCCATCTTGAAGCAATAGAAGAGATTAGTTGGAAGTTAACCAAACAACAACGTAAAGCATAATCCTACCCGTCGATCCTCTCGTCGCCACCATGCGAGAGAGCGACACCGGGTTATATCTGTCACTTGTAAGGGTGTGTTTTATTAAGTATCCATTTCTAGTTGTCATGAGGTCGGAATACAACTCCGGGTCGTCCTTTTACCGAGGGACACGGCTATTCGAATAGATAAACTTCCCTGCAGGGGTGCACCACATATTCCCCAACACGCTCGATCCCCTTTGGCCGGACACACTTTCCTGGGTCATGCCCGGCCTCGGAAGATCCACACGTCGCAGCCCCACCTAGGCTCAACAGAGAGGTCAGCACGCCGGACTAATCCTAGGCACTCTGGGGTCTGGGCCCATCGCCCAGTGCGCTCCTGCACGTTGCGTACGCGGCCGCGAGCAGACCTAGCAACCCACACGATCACGGCGGTTACGTTAGCGCGGTCCAACACGGCGCGCGCCGCTCAGTCGCTGACGTCAAGAAGGCTTCAGCTGATACCACGACGCCGGGATACCCATAACTACTCCCGCGTAGTTGGTTAGTGCGTATAGGCCAGTGGCCAGACTCAGATCAAATATCCAATCTCGTTAAATGTGTTATTATGAAGTAAACGCGAACGCCGACCAGGGCCTGGCCCACCTGTCTGCTAGGTGGTCTCAACCTGCCCTGTCGCTCCGCCACAAAGATCCACTCAAAGGGCCGTTGGGACAAAGGTCCTTTCAGCCCCCAATCCGTGAATCACTCGCGGGTACTCTTCGAGCCGACCCGACTTTAGTCACCATCTGTATAGTATGTATATATGTATAGTATACACCCGTGATCACCTCCCGAGTGATCACGGCCCGATAGTATAGCAAGGCAGACTGACAAGAATGCAGGGCCAATGATGATAAACTAGCATCCTATACTAAGTATTTAGGATTGCAGGTAAGGTATCAACAGATGTAGCAACAGTGTCAGGCTATGCATCAGACTAGGATTAACGGAAAGCAGTAACATGCTACACTACTCTAATGCAAGCAGTATAGAGGAGAATAGGCGATATCTGGTGATCAAGGGGGGGCTTGCCTGGTTGCTCTGGCAAGTAGGGGTCGTCAACAACGTAGTCGGTCGAGGCACCAGCAGCTGCGTCGGTCTCGTAGTCTACCGAAGAGAAGAGGGGGAAGAAACAGTAAACACACGGCAATAATGCAACAGGGATGCATGACATGTCTAAACGCAGGGCCGGGGTGATATACAGCCTAACTAAGCGATTTAGTTAATTTAGGAATTTATCCGGATTTATTTAATTAGGGTTGGACACTATTCATTTATCGAAATCGGTCTAATTGTTCAACGTTCTCATAGCTGCGGGCGTCTGATGGAGATACCGAGGGCGTATCCGGGTTCGTATCGTCGTTCTGAGCAAGTTTCATGTACAAAATATTTTCATCGGAGTTACGGTTTAAAAGATATGATTTTCTAAAGTTTTTATTAATTTCTGAAATTTTAATTAATTATTTAATTCAACATTATCCGAAACAGTAATTGATGACGTCAGCATGACATCATGCTGACGTCAGCAGTTAATTAAGTTAATTACTAATTACTGTTTAATTAACACTAATCAGTTAATTAGATTAACCTAATCAGGATTAATTAATTAATTAATTAATTAATTATTTATTTATTTATTTTTATTTCTATTTTCTTAAAACTGTTTCTGGGCCGTGGGCCCCATTCGTCAGCGTCACAGGGGTTCGGGCCCCACTGGGCAGTGGCCCAGGGGCGGACACGTCCGGGGCGTGCCCCTTTCGGGACCGGACATGTCCGGTGCCCAAAGGGGACGCACGGGCGGTCGGCGGGCGCGGGCGCCGGCGAGGCCACGGCGGGGCCGGAGGCGGGGCGGCGGCGCGGTGGCTGGAGCGGCCGCGGGCGGCAGCGCGGTGGCTGGAGCGGCAGCGGGCGGCGGTCGCGCGGAGGCGAAGCGGGGGGGCCGGAGCGGGCGGTTGGCGGCGAGGAGCGAAGCGGGCGCGCGAGCGAGGGCAGTGGGCGGCGCGCGCGCGCGTGCGGCAGAGCGCGGCGAGGCTGCGGTGCGCGCGGGCGCGTGCGCGAGCAGGAAAAGAAAGGGAGGAAGAAGAAAGGAGAGGGGGGAAGAGAAAAGGAAAAAAGAAAGGGGGGAAAAGAGGGAAGAGGGGGGGGGGAAAATCACCACACGTAAGGATATAGGGAGATAAAAGCCATCTTTCCACAAGTTGCATACACAAAATGGAATGCAGTGAAATAAAGGTCAGAGTGGGTAAGGAGAGATAGAAGAGGAAGTCGGCAAAATATACTAATCGTTGCTAAAGTAGCGATTCGGAGAAAGTGTCAAGGATATCAGCAGAGAGTTGCGGTTTACCAACCTTACTTTCCACCCTGATGCCCTTGGCTGTGGCGGGGGTGGGATTTGTCGGAAGGAAGATGGAAAGAGCATGAAAGGGAGGGAAAAGAAAGGAGGAGGGAGATCCGCAGACCGCAGATGTTGGGAAGATGCGCCAGAGCCGAGACGCCACGACCGATTACATCAACTAGACTGACTACCCCCCGAGGACGGAGCCTACTACTACGTCCAGGGACCGCGGGCGAGCGACCAGGAGGTAGTTAGGGGGGAGGATCGTCCCAAAGGGAGGCAGGTAACATGGAATAGGGCGCCTGCGTCATGTTACAAGAGTAAACTGGATTTGTCGTAAAATCCTCTGTATATAATGGTGGTGGGCCAGGCCATCTTAATGGCAGCCTTGTTGTGTTTAGGAAAACCCTACATTGTCTGTTGGACTCAGATGTGTTGTGTGTGCTGATCCGCTAGCCGCATCGTCTATGATCGTAGCAATGGGGATTTAGATTCAAGCCACAAAGAAAGCCCCATCGAGTGGCCCGGTGTGGGCTTGTAGTTAATGATGGGGCGCTATGATAATAGACTTTATTTATGTTTTAGAACTGTTGTGGTATATTGGTGATAGTCTATCACCACGGTGAAGATACCCAATGATTCTTGAATCGTACGCAGATTTGCGTGCAATACTCACCTTAGGTATGATAAACGATCGAGCCGGGGGTACAGCCACAAGTTGGTATCAAGAGAGCCCGACTGCCTGTATGAAATCTCCAACATCCCCTCTTTCCAATATCCTTGGCCGAAGAATATTGAGTCTAGAAACAAGGAAAAGAACGGGCCGGTTGTAGCTAACGATTGGCTTGGTGTGGTGCTTACAGTACGGTAGCCCACATTGCCGGGACACTGAGGTGGGTAAATGGTGAGGGGTGGAGTACTGGGTTTGTGACATATGGATGGGGGTAGCCGGACCTGGCATAGAAGTGAGTCTAGACTCTGATCTCTCTTTTCTACTTCTATGGGTAGTAAAGAATGAAGTTGGTGTAACTAAGGAATGGGGGGAGAAGAGGAGGGCAACGAAAAAAAAGACACGTTAGGGACATCATCGGACATTGCGGTGATCTAAGCCCAAGGAGAGGCTGGTATGGTAAACTGTGCGATTTTCCCTGTCGTTGACAGCTGAAATTAGTCTTATAAAGTGACAAGTGGTTTACAGCTTTCCATGTTTTGTTTACCCTTTCTCGGGCTCCGAGTTGTTTTAATCCCTTATTGTCGTGGTTGAACAAACCTGAAATAATATGCCTCTAGGTGTGATAGTGTCAGGATGGAGCCGTTTTGGTTGGTCCGAAAACACAGGGCGGTCGGGCAAAATAGGGAAAGAAAAGGGACATTATCAAGGGCAGGTGGGGGGGGAATAGCATGTGCGAATAAAAAATCTGCGGGAAACTATCGAGTGGCTCTAGATAAAGGAGCCATCCTAGAAGAGGAAAAAAGGTGGTGGGGATGTGGTATCACACAAAAAATCCTGGTGTACAAGCATGCTAAAATAAGAAACAAGCAAAAAAGAAAGAAAAGAAGAAGTCAAATACAAATTACACACCGAGAGAAAGGGAAACAGAGCTGGGGTGGCTAGGCCGTGGAAGGAGAAAGGGAGTGTTGAGGGTTGACGGCGGGGGGATGGGGAAGAAAAAAGGAAAAAGAAGGCAGGGAAAAAAAAAAAGGAGAAAGAACTGCCGTTAGCGTGGGTGGGTTTAAAGTACCAATAGAAAAACAAGTTTATTAATAAGTCGACGGAGAAAAGGGTGCGGGAGAGGGGGGGGGACTAGATACGAAGGGCGCGGGAGTGTACGACAAATGAACGGTGAAAAACAGACTTACGTGGGGAAGGATGGTTGGTGGCAGGTAGGGGGAGGGGGAAGGTGGTGTTTGTGGGGTGTGGTAGTGAGCTTCTCAATGTAATGTGAGTGCGAGGGATAAGGGGAGGACAGGACTGGCAAAGAAGCAAAAAAAGGGGAGGACCGAGCTAAGAGCGAGAAAAGACCGTGTTTTTCACGGATTAGCGTGACGATTGAGATGGCAGTCCATGATGCCTCGCCTCCTCTCCGCTTGGGTGCGGGGGGGGGGTGTGACTGCGTAGTATGGGAGCACGATGGGCTAGTCTTGGATACTCCGATTTCCGGATAGGCATTCGTATGCCCCTGCTGGAGATGCGACCGGAACTACATCACGCTATCGTGCCCCGTATCGAGCCTCCGTCGCCTACGCCCGGGGGGGGGGGGGGGCGTTCTGATTCATTGCACGTCAAGGGCCTCTGGAGTCCACTGTTCGTGCCTCTTGCCGTCGAGTTGGTTGCCACTCGAGATCACGTCTCTGACGAGTGCTATGACGCAGTAGTCTGCCCTGTTCGTGAGGGGGCATACAATCCGGAGCACATCCTTATCCGCAGAGACTCAGATGTATGCTTGGCTTTGTACTGGCCTATTGTTGGTGGGTCACACACGCACACGTGGACCTGCTTTTACAGCTCGAGAAACCGTTTCTGCATGCACAGTGCACATGGAGACAGGATCTTTCCGCACGAACATTCGGGGGTCGTCCGCATCCTGTCAGCTACCACCCGATACAGTGGTTCTCCTCTGCACGTGATGTAGCCTGTTGCTATTCTCGTTGTTGTACTTCCTACAGGCGTGCCTGCGCGCCCGCCATGGTATGTCTGTTTTTGATTTGGGCGCCGTTATGCTGTCCGCTTACCCGGTTGGGTGATGATTGATTCTGAATCGACTACTTTTGTCATATGATGCACTGCTAAACTATTGTCGATACATTTCGTAACATTCTTGCTACTAACAGTACCCTTTGTAAAGGCCTATAGCACTCGTGATTGGACGTCGTCCCGCTGTTGTAAACGTTCGCGGCTTAGGGCCGCTGGGTCGTGGTCTGCGCTCGTGATACGTTGTCCTTACCACCGCCGACAGCTATACTGGCTGGAAATGATTGCAAAAGACAATTTGAACTGCATAACAGCAGGTCATGCAAGGATCATGGATCAGTTCCTCGTCCAATATGAGAACCAGTATCCGGCTGCCCAGGGACCTTCGCAGGACTTATGCCCTACACAACCGTCTAACCGCGGCTGCAAACTCAGCTCCTGGATGCGGATGAGCTGTGGCTTTCGGACATCACCTATGTAGGTGTGGGTGATCTGGGGGTTGCGTTGCCCCTGCAAACTATGTCACCTTCTCGACCTCCTTCTTTCTCAAGGGGGGCCACGTCGGGATCTCATGGTGGGGACAGCCACAGGCGAGACTCACCAGCTGGCACAGTCATCACTGTGGCGGATTTCCAAGCTCCTTCCGTCATTTTCATTCCCCAGGGACATCATGGACCGGAAGAACTCCTGACAAGAGGTTCCGGCAACCGTCAACCCAGGTGCACACGACAGTGGAAGCTTATCAGGCGGGTAGTTTTTCTGAATTATCCCGCTATCTTAAGAAGACATTCCCACTTGATGCTCGCACGTCAGGAAAGGTTTCGCGAAGGACTTCAAGGCTGACATCAACTAGCGCTCCTTGTGCAGATATTTGATAATTGTCTCCATCTTGGGTGAACAAGGCTAACCAGGTCGAGGACTGTCTGCAGCACACAGGATCTCTTAGCGCAACCCGTGAATGCGTTCGTTTCGACCAGCCTGCACAGAAGCGTCCGGGATCGGATTCCAAACAGCGTTGTTACCGTCCAGCTGCACCCTGTCTCCAAACTAGGTCCTATACTGCACCACCCTGCCTCCACCCACCTAGGGCAGCCAGGACTCCAGCTCCACCAACCGAGCTCCTGCTCCTACATACCCCAATGATAGTCGTTGCTACAAGTGTGGGCAGCCAGGTCTTTTATCCAGGAACTTCAGGGGACACAACCAAAACCAATGGCACTTGGTCCCCTGGGCAAAAGGCCGTAGTGAACAATCACCTCGGTCAACAACAATGTCAACTATGGGCGTATTATTCAGGCAACCACACCCGGGATTTCAAGGAAGCTCAGGACCAGCCTGCCACCGTGATGGGTACTCTCCTTGTAAAGTCAGTACCAGCTTCTGTTTTATATTGATTCGGGAGCATCGCATTCTTCATGTCCGAAGAATTTGCATACAAACACGACATGACATGTGAGGTCATGGACACTGCAATATGAATTACACACACCCCCGGGGGTCATTGTACAAACCTCCATGGTAGCAACAAACACGTCACCCGTTGGAAATGAAGGGCTGGAGTTTCACGCCTCCCTTTTCATACTAAAGGTCTTGTAGTATCGACCGGTCATTCTCGGACTGGATTGGTTGAAGCGCATACATGCTTACTATAGTTTGCGCCACGAAGATTCGTCCATCTTGACACCCTTCGTGATGAGAAATAATAATACGCCTACCCAGGCTCAAATTCATCCAAAATGCCGCAGGGCGAGACTTTTTATGCCTGGGATATGCGTTAAACGCATCACCATTGAAGGCATCGAGACATTCAAGTTGTATCGCGAATTCCAAGGTGGTTTCCCAAAGACTCCCACGGATACCCCTGCTCGAGTTGTTGAATTGTCATCGACTTAAACCCAGGCACCACTTCCTATCGCCAAGCGACCCTACAGGGATTGCCGTCCGATGAACTCCTTGAACTTAAGGAGGAAATCGACGCTCACTGCGTAGGTTTCATTCGCCACAAGTTCCTCTGGGTGGGAGCAGCACCTTCTCTCTTTGTCAGGAAGAAGGATGGATCAAACCGATTGGTCCAGATTACCGTCTATTAACCAAGCAACCATCCCCAGAGACACCAATATCCCCTTCATCGGATAAACGTCTGTATGATCAACTGGCGGGTTCATCAGTTTCTCGTAAACTCGACTTAAGGTGGGTTACCACCAGATCCGTGTTGTGAAGAGGAGTATCCCAAAGACGCCTCCGTTACTCGATATGCTCATACGAGTAACCGTCATTGTCTTCGGTTTAACCAATGCTCCCTGCCACATTCTCCCCGCCTGATGAAATTATATATTCATGGAATACCTTGACAAGTTCGTCGTGGTTTACGTGGATGATATCCTAGGTATACTCAAGAACAAAGAGAACATGTGAACATCTCGACTGTTTGGAGAAACTTCTGTAGAGCAATCAACTATATGCTAAGTTTTCCAAGTGTGAGTTCTGGCTCCCCAAGTACATACATTGGGCATGTCATCTCCAGGATGGTATTGCCGTCAACCCCGAGCGGAGTTCATAGGTATTCTTCTGATCGGGCTCCTCCAAAAGAACGTCAGGCAAGTTTCGAAGTTTTCTCGTATCGCCAGCTATGCCGTCGATTTTGTCGAGAATTTCCAACGATCCGCGCAAGCCCCTACTAAACCTGCTTCATAAGGCGTCAATTCGTAGTTGAGGAAAAGTTGTCAGGAAAAGTTTCCAGACGTCAAAGACAACTGACTTGCTGCCCCAGTGCTCCCCTCCTGATTCCCAGAAGGATTTGTCATCTATGTGATGCACCCGCTCAAGGGGATTAGGCTGGGTGTCCTAATGCAAAGACCGCAGAGTAATTGCTTGTCTTCGGCTGTCAATTGCGTCCCGCCAAGAGATTATCCCCAGTACAGAACCTCGCAGATCTTGCTGCCGTACCATCACTAAAACAGTGGCGACATATTACCTTCTCGGAACGTTTGCGAGATATCACCGACATCCAAAGTCTGAATTGATTCTGTTCAACTCAGCCAGGACCTGACCTCCGCAACAGAGATGGATGGAGACCGTAAGCGGATTTTAACTTGTATTTTCTTATTACCGCTGGCAGGGTCCAATGTCTGGCCGATGCCTTGAGCCGGGTAAGTCTTATTGCAGTCACCTCCATTTTCACGAAAGTTCAACCTCGCTTATTAAGAATGAAGAACGCATTGAATGTCTCCACCATTGGTTTCCCCTGGGGAGCACGTCGCTCCCCTCCTGAGAGGTTTCCTACAAAAATGAACTCCACGTTAGTTTCCCACGGTTCTCTTAATACCTGGTTGCTAAACCAATCTCGTGGGACAGCATCAGAACGCTGCAGGGCTTGACTCCTCAAGCCCACAAAATTAAGCGCTTAAATCGTCGCTGAAGGAAGGCTTCGTTCTTACACTATTGATGATACTCGGCCACCTTGTTCTTTAAAAGTCATCTAGTGGTTCCCCTCTAAAGGTACCTGGGTATAGCTACGGGATGTCATGCAAGAGCTCACGGACACTGCCGTTGCTATTCATCCCGGCAGTACCAAATGTACCAAACTCCGCAAGAATTCCTGGTGGTCAAACATGCAACAAGAATTGCTGCTATGGTTGCTGATGTGATGTTTGGCCGTCGGTCAAAGCAGAACATCAAAGGCCCGCCGTAACTCTGCAACAATGCTGTTCATGGAATGGTAAGTGGGGACCATGTCGGAATGGACTTATGCACTGGGTTTCCCAAATCGAAGAAAGGTAATGTATGCTTTCTTGTCGTCATTGACCGACTTTCCAAAGTTCACATTTCTAGCGTCAAAAGACGATCACTGCTATCAGTCTCGACAACTCTGCGGAATGTCCAATCGTTTCACTTCAGGTTATCACTGGTTATCAGTTCAGACCGGGCAGCTTTTCACTTCAAGATTCTGGGCCAAGTTTCCAAGAAGCTGATGGACTTAATACTTCCTTAGCACCGCTTTTCAACCCTCATGTCTCAAGGACAAGTTGAACGAGGTCAACCAAGTTCTCAGAAGACATGCTCGAGTTTGTGTCATATCTCGGCTTAGGAAATGGGAAGAATCTCCTCCCATAGCCGGGAATTCACCCCCCCCTCTATCCAATAACAGCTATCAAGCCCAGTCTGAAGAGGCCCCATTTCGGGAAGATTGTACGGACGAAAGTGCCGAAACCCTCTGAATTGGTCAGAAACTGGGGAACAGTCCACTCTGGTCCGCGGATAATTATCCAGAATTGGCCGAAAAGATCAAGTTCGCCGTTGTCCGCGAGCATCTTGAAAGACTGCTGTCACGTCAAAAGATAGTCAGTATGCCGTCAAACACAAGAATGGTCTATCAACCCTGGCGGAAAAGGCGATATCTTCGAGTCACACGCGGATGAAAGACCACACGGATTCGGGGGATCAAGGGCAAGCTGAGCTCCTCGCTATATTGGGGTCCTTTTCATGTTCTTGAGAAGGCGTGGTGGTAGAGTAGAGTGGCATCTCAGTTGGAACTCGCACCGGGAACTTTGCTCAGGGTCATAGATGTGTTCCACGTAGTCGCCAACTCCGCCGCTTGC
This sequence comes from Thinopyrum elongatum, assembly GCA_011799875.1. Lineage (NCBI taxonomy): Eukaryota > Viridiplantae > Streptophyta > Magnoliopsida > Poales > Poaceae > Thinopyrum > Thinopyrum elongatum. The sequence continues at coordinate 72,445,046 of CM022302.1, read as the reverse complement.
TTCAAAAACCTATCCGCGGAGTAGATCACGAATTGCTTGAACTGCAACAAGACCTCTCTTATAAAGAGCATCCGGTCCGCATTCTCGATCAAGCCGAGCGTCGCAGCACGGGGGGG